>AYEL01085463.1:0-10031 GCA_000484575.1 Olivierus martensii | reverse complement strand
AAATTGGCATCTTTGGAAAAACTGTATTGTCGATCATTTTGGGGTAGAAGGTGTCCCTAAGCGAAGCATATATTGCATTCTTAACAAACCAGTTTACAAGCCTTGGCACACAGCTTTAAACAAACTGCATTCATTATCTGGTATGAAAATCATCTGTAAATGACAGATTAATGGTTTTTAGATGTGACGATACTCTCGCTCATTGTCTGCACTCCGAAATAATCCAGCTAGGGTGCCAGGATCAGGTCGAAGAGGTAGAATCATGATAAAGACAAATGTCAAGAAGATAAAGCAGCTTTTCAACAACAGAGACAAGGTTAGCCAGCGAGACGCAGCCAAAAAATTCAAATGCGACCAGTCCTACACCTAAAGAGTCTTGAAGACTACCGGCGTGAACTCTGTCTCGCGTTACTGCGTGTGGAAAATGTTTTTGGGCGTTTTAACATAAAACGCATGGAGCCCAAAATTTTAAACTTACAACATTACAAAGCCCATAAATAGCCCATAAATCTGGTATGAAAATTTTTTTGGTACTTCTATTTTAACTGCCTGTGCGACCTCTGCCCACTCAGCCCCCCACAAAAAATCCGATATTGGTGGCCAACGGAATGAGCCCAAAATTTTAAACTTACAACATTACAAAGCCCATAAATAGCCCATAAATCTGGTATGAAAATTTTTTTGGTACTTCTATTTTAACGGCCTGTGCGACCTCTGCCCACTCAGCCCCCCACAAAAAAACCGATATCGGTGGCCAACGGAATGAGCCCAAAATTTTAAACTTACAACATTACAAATCCCATAAATAGCCCATAAATCTGGTATGAAAATTTTTTTAGTACTTCTATTTTAACGGCCTGTGCGACCTCTGCCCACTCAGCCCCCACAAAAAAAACCTATATTGGTGCCCAACGGAATGAGCTCAAAACACATAAATAGCCCATAAATCTGGTATGAAAATTTTTTGGTACTTCTATTTTAACGGCCTGTATGACCTCTGCCCACTCAGCCCCCACAAAAAAACCGATATCGGTGGCCAACGGAATGAGCCCAAAACATTTAACTGCCCAATATGAAGAGCCCATAAATCTGGTATAGTAAATTTGAAATTTCGAGGAAGTGGGGGCTGAGTGGGCAGATATCAAATGTTCAAGCTTCAAGGATTTCTCCATAATAACATAATGAAATATGTTATTATGGAGCTTGATTGAATGGCATTTTTATAACATTATCTATGAAATATTTAATAGATTTTTACAAAATTCATCAGAGTATTCAGGCCATTAAAGCCAAATTTGAAATAAAATTAATCAATTTAAAAATTTTCAAACTTCTGAGATTTCTCTATTATAACTATTTAATTATTTTTTTATAACATTTTAACATAAAGATTATGTCAGTGAAAATGATTTTGATAACATATGCAGTATTTTAATTTTTTTATCTTTAACCATTCTAAGATAAAGGACACATTTTGAAAGAACTGTTTGTTAATTTTATTTAATAACTATATTACCCTCCATATGGGCAAATCACACTCGAATTTATGGATGATCCTTAAAAATAAAAGCATAATAACATAGTCAAAATTAAAACACAACATAAATATAAAAAGGTATAACATCATCCCTACTGTAAATTAATACTATTAAATGAATTAGAAGCTCTATTTAAAAATGGCGATGCAGCTTTTACTGTTCTATATCTCTTTTAAGACTGTCGCTCTGAGTATTTATCAACTTGAAATCATCATGATAACTAATAATCTGTATAAGTTCATTGTTTCTGTTGTATTGTTAGATGTTAAAACTAATAAAATCCGCTCAATATAGTCCAGTTATGTATTTATTACTGTAAGTCATATCCTGTTTAAAAAATATTTTATTAATTGATGGCATATTTAAGAAATTAATTATCTTATTATTTAAGAAATTATATCCTATTAATTCTCTTATTATACTGATCTTTAGCCAGGAAAAATTCAACACAATTTCTATTGCCCTATTGTATGTAGCTTTTATCCTACTCATATACACCTATGATGCTGAAGCATATATGATAATACCTTACAAAATTGAAGAAATTATAACAGAGTTGGACCATAGACTAAGAATCAAGTCCTCTGTGCGCTTCGCAGATATCTGCCAGTAAAAAGCTGTTTTTTGTTTGATTTTATTGATGACAATTCCATATGATAATTAAATGAGAGACAATATCAAATCCAATTCCTAGATCCATATGAGAGTCTGTAAGTAACGTTTTAATATCAATACTCGGAATATGAATTATTTGTTTTGTTCGTTTTTAAAGTAAATTATCCATAATGCTGTTTTAGGCATGTTCACTACCATATTGCTACCAGCAATCCATGGAAGAATTATTAACAAATCACTAATAAGACCGCTCTGAGTATTTATCAACTTGAAATCATCAGGATAACTAATAATCTGAGACCATATGTTTAAAGAAAATACTGGATCATCAATATTATAATACCAAAGAATTTGAAAAGTGATTTTTAAAGAAGTCTGGAATAAATATATTTTAATATGGATGAAAGAAATTGCACAAAAATTTCATTTAAAATACTTCATTGATAATTAATGATATTTTACAAACCGATCTGATTAGATTAGATTTCTTTTAAAGATTTACATTGAATGAGATCTGAAGTTTGTCGGGCCACTTATGATGAATCGAAGTGAACAACTGAACTATTGTAATTGTTTAAATAGCATTGATATCTTTCAATGCAGAAAATTTTTATGGAATTTTAGTTTTTCTTTTCTTGTTTACTAAATTACTATTTATTCAGGTTAATAGCATTAATTTTTAAGAATGATTATCTAATAATTATTCAAATCATTAGTATTTTAGTGAAAAAATTAATAAATTATTTCTTAATTTCTCACATTCATTTTAAATGAGAAAATGATTATGAGATCAGTGTTAATCTGTAACCAATTTTTCATTAAATTGTTCACATTATTTTGTAAAGAAAATTTTATTAATAGAAGAAATAATGTTTAACTATTTTCGGATATATAATTGATTACAGAGAATTTAATTTCTCTATTTTAAATAATTTTTAAAATAAAAACTATAATTATAATAATACTAATACTGTAATTACATTTTTCTAATATTGTAAGCATATTCCATTCGTACCATTAGTACATAAATATTCAACTGTTGTCCTTGCTTAATACTGTATATCTATTTCTTAAGTGCTTATCTGTCTGGTATCATCGATTGATCGAATGTTTTAGTAGGAACAATACATTGATGCAAAATGCCAGAAAATAGCTTCTTCGCTATCTTTATTGAAAGGGATAACCTGCTATACTCATAGATTTAGCACAAGAAGAATGAAGAATGAAGTGACAGCAAATGAAAAAATTAAAAGGAACCTATCGAAAGTAAATATTATAAGTCTTCTAAGAACTAGAAAATAGAAACTTATAAATAGATATACTAGGAAATATATATTACTCTTTATATACTAAAATATTTTATACTAATAGGGTATAAAATAAAACAACATAATAATACTGTATACACTATATTTTTTGTGGTCAAAAATGCATTTATTTCAGAACAAAATGAATGAACAGATTAATCAAATTATTGTTCATCGCTGGCTACTACTTTTTCCCACTTCTTCGGCAATTTTCGAATTCCATCTCGAAAAAATGTCTCGTCTTTTGAGGCAATCCAAGTTACGATCCAATTTTTGATTTCTGCAAAAGAAATGAACCGGTAACCTGCCAAATTGTGCTGCATCCATCAGAACAACCAGTAGTCAGAAGGAGCAATGTCCGGAGAATATGGCGGGTGCAGTAAAATATCCCACTTGAGCATTTCCAAATATTTTTTTACAATGTTTGCAACATGAGGTTGAGCGTTGTCATGCAGAAGAATAACTTAATCATGTCTTTGCTCATATTCCAGCCATTTTTCTCGTAATGCATAGCTCAAATGAATCAATTGTAGCTTATACCGATCACCCTTAATGGAATCGCCAGGTTGTAGCAGCTCATAGTATACAACACCCTTTTGGTCCCACCAGATACAGATCATAACCTTGGAACCATGAATATTCGGCTTTGATGTTGATGTTGAGGTCAATGGCAACGACTGATCGGGCATAACATAGTATTTTCTCTTCTTGGGGTTGTCGTAGAATATCCATTTCTCATCCCCAGTCACAATCCATTGTAAAAAACCCTTTCCTTGTTGCCTTTGAATCAGCTACTCGCAAGTGAAAAATCGCCTTTCAATGTCTCTCGGTTTCAGTTCATAAAGCACCCACGATTGCAAGCATTTGACTACAATGTCATATTAAGGTAAGATACCTTAGATTTCCTTAGTTCATCTGAAGATGACTTTGTAGTCAAATCCTGAGTTGTGAAAATAAATATATTTCTGTGCAAATATAAATTGTTTTCTGTTCTCCATGATCAAATGTGACTGATTTACAAGAGCTAAAATTAGCTGGTCATGTGTTAACTGATTCTGGTGTCACGCTTGCATTTCTAGCGGTATGTAATTCTGTTTTGCTTTTGAATCATTCCCATGGATTTCAATCACACGGAAACTGCTTGTTGAGTCATTCCAATTGATTCTGCAAGCGCCTCTTGCGTTTGACTTGGATCTTCATCGAGTAATGCCTCCAATTCTTCATCTTCAAATTTTTTTGGCTGTCCAGAGCGAGGCTTGTCTTCACACTGAAATCACCATTCTTGAAACGTCGAAACCATTCCCTACATGATTTATCAGTTGGAGCATTGTCACCATAAACTTCCACAAGCATTCGATGTGCTTCAGCTGCACTTTTCTTCCAATTAAAACAGAAAACTAAAACATCTTGCAAATGCTACTTAATTAACACAAAATTTGACATATTCAACACAGTAAAAAACAAGGTTTTTGTTTGAATCTCAAAGCAATATAAACTGATTATTATTGACAGATATCTAATCTCTCTGAAACAGACGATATCAGGTGTCACAATAAACATTCGTGACAGACAGTGCCATCTTTTGAAAACAGACCAAACTAATTTGTACTCCCAATATATAAAACTCACTCACTCCCAATATATATTATAAGGTTTGGTTAAATAAAGTTTGCATTAATTGCATTGTTTAAATTTTTTAAAAAACCTGAAATATAACAGAAACTTAGCTAAAATGAATGACACTGTAGTGACCCCTGTTTAACACTTAGGGCAAAAGATGAATTGCATTGTTTAAATTTTTTAAAAAACCTGAAATATAACAGAAACTTAGCTAAAATGACACTGTAGTGACCCCTGTTTAACACTTAGGGCAAAAGATACACTAGAGATGAAATTCCAGTCAACCTCCATTTAGGAAATTTTATTTATTCATTTTTTATGTCAACCTTTTACATATAGAAGTGTCTTGAAAGCTCTAAAAGACTGCACAGGTGCAAAGAACTCCAAATGCCCCACCTTCTCAATGGCTTTTCTGTTTATTTATATTTACTGTTACAGTCACTATTACAGATGATTAACAAAAATTAAATAAAAAAGATTATTTCAAGAATTCTTGGGAAATACAATTTTCCATTCTCGATTCCAAACATTCAAAAATGTCAGGAATTTGGAAACCTTAGTTTATAACATTAAGAAGAAACATTTTCAACTCATATTGTATCCTCTTCAGTTTCTAATGAAATACAATTTAAAAATTGAATTCAAATTTTACAAACACTGTTCTACTTATTGCATTGCTAATTACATAAAAATTTACAAATATTTCTAAAAATAAGAGAAAAAGTGCTTGTGAATTAATATTTTTTACTGGATAGAAACAGAGTTTGAGTGGAGAATGGTTACCTAAGACAGAGCCAGTTTTCTGGCATGGATGTAATTAAAAAGTTTGCAAAGCTTGCAGAAAAGTTTTATAAAGTAAGAAAGACTTATTTGTTTTTGGACTAATATATTTTATTTTACTCTCAGAAATATTTATAAACTTTTATATAATTAGTGATGCAATAAGTAGACTAATGTTTATAAAATTCAAATTTCAATTTTTAAATTGTATTCCATTAGAAGCTGAAAAGGATCCCATATGAGTTGAAAATATTTCTTCTTGATGTTATAAACTTTGTTATTTTAGAATAAATTTAGTTATTGCTTGTGTATTAATATTTCTTATTGATTAGAAGAGAGTTTGGATGGAGAATGTTTCAATAAATTCAATAAGTCTTACACTTTAAACCAATTGCTGCCTTTGACATGTATAGACTATTTCTGAAAAATAGTAATATATGAAGATATGAAGTATAAGGAAATATATCACAGTTCTCTCTGGAGGATCTAAGTTTAATTCTGAGGGATACTTCCAGATTTTACTAGAGAGCCAATTTCTGCTCTTCATCTGATGGCTGAATGTACTATGAATGTATGCAATTCAGAGTAGGCTTTGAAGACCTCTACTGCTTAATATCCAACAGGATAAAAAACAGTGTAAAGTCTAGAAGATATCCTGATCCAAAGATCAGACAAGGGATATCATATTTGATGAGAGGAACAAAATAATATTCTCATCAACATCAATGATGTTTAGGAGTATTCAGATGCTTTATCCAGGAAGAGAATTTTACAATCATTAAAAATTTAAGATGGTAAGTCTGTGATTCTTATTATTTTGCTGCTTCAGAGAAATTGAACATTTACATCATCATATATTTACAAAATGCTATCTAATTGAAGTTATGTGTGAAAGGTGATTGAGATCAGTTTCAATTTTGATTTTTTGAAATAATGTTATAGCAAAATGTATAAAGTGAAATTGCATACAGCAAGGGATATTTGAATATATTATATTATAGCAGTGATAAAAGAATCAAATTTAAATTTTTAAAGTACAATTTTTGAAAAGGAAGTTTGTGAAGCAAAAAGTTAAAAGTCACTACAATATTTTATATAAAATTTAAACATCTTTAATACACTGATGGCAAACCTTACTGCCTTCTATACTAATCTGAATTGATGGTTTTTCAAAAGTCTCTAAAATTAGTGGCTCATTGTATTCATTTGAAATTTTTAGGGACAAGAGGAAAAAAAAATTCTATTTTGCAGAAAAAATAATATTTTTTAAATAAAATTCATATTTTATGAAATTTTTAAATATTTTACAGTTTTCTATCTATTGGATTAGGGCAATTCAATAAATTTTAAATCTTTGATAATGAGAAAGTCACTAACAGATCCACAATGCTGCTATCATCTAGAAAATATTAATCTCATATAAACAACAAAGAAGGAAATATGAAATTGATGCTGGTTTGCATTCCTTTTAGGAAAAAAAATATTACAACTTGAAAATTTGTTCCTAGATGGAAGTACTTTAGTTATATTTATTGATAACAGTGTCATGCTTTGCAACAAAGAGCTATTGATATGTTAGATACAGGGATAGCTTTATATTGAATTGAATTCCTTTGCTTGTGTTTAAAAACAGGCATGATCAACTAAGAGAAAACATGTGTCTACATTTAAAATTGGCTTGGTCAGCAGTGTGTTAAACAATGCATAAAATAATAATAATAATATTTGATATATTTAATGTTAGTGTGAAAATAAATCAACTTACCTGATGAATATAGTAATGATGATGATTTACAGTCATTCAAAAATTCCAATAAAAAGTTTTTTGTGATAGTCAAAAAATTAACACCACATATTGGATTTCCAATGATACTTTCAATTTCAGAAGACACTGTAAGATTTGGATGAAGATTAAATTTATCCATTATGTATGAATTCATACAACCATTCCTATAGACTGGATTATGACTAGATTCTAAGAAGTCTGAGTGTGACAATTTAAGTTCATTTTTAGAATGATCTATTTCAACATTTAAAGTTATTTCTAAAAATTTTTCTAAACTTAACAATATTCCAGTTTTTTTTTAGTCAGTGCTTTAGATGAATTTTTAATAGTGAGATCCATAAGATTTTCTAACACTTTACTGCAAGTTTTAGTTGTTAAAGATGGAAAATAATTAAGCAACATATCAAGAAAACTGAGTGAATCATTATGAATACTAGTTATAATATGTGTAGCTGAACAATTCAAATAAGATTTCAATGTATTAAAGAAAGGAGTCATATGGTCAGAAGTAGAATATTTAAATACTACTTCTAATGTTTTTAATGCTGTTTTTCGCACAGTGTCATCATTATCAATAATCATTTCACTTATTTTCTCTATGAGAAGAGAAAGTGAAGATATTACAATTTCTGGATGTTCAGAGAGCAATTCAGATAATCCTGTTAAAGCCTCAATACGAGCAGATGGATTGTGATGTCTCAATCTAATCAACAATTCCTATAAAGAAAAATAAATTATATAAACATATAATTAAAAAATGAAAAGTGTTGTAATATGATTTTTTAATATACAGTCATATCTCGACTTAAGTCATTTCGATTTAAGTCGTTTTCAACTTTACGTCAGTTTTTTGTTAATAGGATAAAATAAGTCTACTAAATGCTGGGTTTCACAGGCATAAAACACATTTAGATACATCAGTGTATCAATGCTGATGATGTTACTTTTGCTATATGGCTAGACATTGCATCTTTACACCTAATTTCACTTTTGTTCAACTTTCTTAGCTGCATATGAGAGTACACACCATAGCTCATACCCCAATTAAACCATTCATCTAATTGGGATATGAGCTAGTTACTGAAACTTTGTTGTTCTCTGAAATGATATATGCCACGCATTCACACAGTTCTTTTAGATTTTGAATTTTGCAATAGCAAAACCATGGCATTCAATAATTTTATGAATGAAGCCATCGATAAATTAAGCAATTCTTGAGTTTCGCTATCCATGTTGTATCAGCTAATTTCAAATGACATCATAGTAATTGGTCAATAGCTATACAATGTCATTTATTTATGCCATATCATATGCTTTTAGTTTGAATATCGGTACACACAATGTTTTGTATGTGACAAATTTTATATCAGCACATTTATGCCATGTTTACACCTGTGAGAAGCAGCCTTAATGTAAATTTATGCAACTGTATGTTACATTATTCATTGAACTTATTAAAAGCATAAAAATTACTTAAAAATCAATAAAAAGAGCAAAATCACATAAAAATGAATAAAATATGCAAAATAATTTATAGGATTATTTAGAAGCTTTAAAATGTTATTAGAGATATTATGGAATTATTTATAAGGGCTCTAGGTTGTTTATTTGAGTTTAAGTCATTTTTCGATTTACATTGCAAGTCTTGGAACAAATTAATGACATAAAGTGAGATATGATTATAGCCAGCTTATCATTTGTTAAATAAAAGATAATATTGTAATCTTAAAATAGCAAAAATATAGAATTTTAAACTTAAAGCAATTAAGATTTTTAATTTTATAAATTTAAATATTTACATAAAAAACTAAAAAATTATAAACAAAATATGTGACATCTACAAATTATTATAGATAGTTCCCAATTTATGATGCTATCTATAATTTCAATCACAATGCAAACTCTGATTGGTGAATTTTTATGCAGAGGCCTAATATGCTTGAAGCATCTATTTGATGTTTAGTTCATTTGGTTATGTGTTCAAGAGATGATTATTATGATGATTTGTCATGTTATTGTACTATAATGAATAATGTTAGTGATTAATCAATAGATATAGTATACAAGCAAGATATTTCCGACATGATCTGACCTTCAAATGTGCATATAATCTTACAACAATTGCTATTAGCAATAGATCTGAAGTCCATTTCCCAATGTTCCTTTTCTAATAATTTTATTTTTAAATTTTTTTTATCAGTGTTAATGAATTAAAAATAAATCAACTATCAGATCATACAAATCATGCTAAGCAGATCATCTACTAACTCAAAAATTATTATAATCATTTCAACTTTAGATCTATAATAATTTCAATATATTGTAAATAATCTAAAATTCTAACATTATAAATATTTATATAAATTTATATATTTTATATAAAGT
>AYEL01085462.1:0-14669 GCA_000484575.1 Olivierus martensii | reverse complement strand
GTAATAATTTAAAACTTACAGTATTATAAATATTCCTTATTTTTAAATTATACTTAAAAATCTATACTTAAAATATTTTAATTATAGTAAATTCATTTTAATTGACTTTGAATTAATAGATTTTGGAAATAATAGATGCTTTCTGTCAGTATAAAACATTTAAGTAATAGAACAAAACATCAAAGTATCACAGTAAACATAACACAAAGTAAACATCAAAAAAATGCCAGCCATTAATATATTCATTGTTGTACATACTTTGCATGTATTACCTTTTAGTTTATCTTTTATATAAACTAACATTCAAAACAATGGTTTCTAAAGAAATATTCTAAAGGAAGTTAATTTAAGTCCAAGGAAGTTTTTAATTACTATTAGATATACAGTATTCAATACTCTCATGAAATATTTTTGCAGCTTTGGCAAACCAAGCATTTGGTACCCTTTATATTAAATTAAATAATCTGCATGATGGTGAAATGTCCTTACTCTAATGTCAATAAGCAAGCACTTTAGGAGCAAAAAATAAGCACAAAATGTTCTATTTTCTGGAACAAAATTGTTTTCTTATAGTGTTTGTAGTTTACTGTTTTACTTATGGTATGTTGAAGAGGGTACATTCATACTGAAAACATTACATTTTTTGAATAAAAGGTATTTTATGCTTATTTTCTGTTCTTGAAGTGCTGCTTTTAACTTATTGACATTAAAATATGTAAGACAGTTAATATTCAAGGATTAAAGTGCCATTACTTAAATGGTACTTTAATTACTTGGATGCCTATACCATTATGATAGCACTGTAATATACCATTATATTACATTATATTCTGTTTAATATTATTTCTGATATACAGATTTTATTCTATGTACTGTACTCAATTACACTATAGATAATATATTCAATTTATACTGTTAATCATATCTGAGATTATCAGGAATTGAAGGTGATTAAATTCTACATAAATTCTTTCATATTGACAACTGTTACAGTTATCAATCTGAGATCAAATAAATAATAACTAATGATTCCAGGCTTGATATATAAATACCATATGACGACTTTCATACTTTTTTAATTTACAGCTAAATTGTATTAGGGAGCATCTGTAAACTATATTATACTATTAAGAGAGGAAGAGTATAATAGATTTGTGATAATAAATAGCATAGAGAAGGGAGGAAGTCTTCAAATTTTTGATGTCATGGTTGAGAGTTAAACTTGGGGTCACAAAAAATGGCAAAGAGAACAGAGGATCAAAAAATTTTCAAATAGCATGATTCAAAATTCTTTACTGGTACACTGCTTATTATAAAAATCTAGTTCAAAACAGTTCTAAAGCAGGATAAAAGAAACATTACATGACTAAAAGCTTCAATAAATTACTAAAATCTTCAATTTAAAGTGTTTTGGCTTTTTACTAGCCTTTGTGTAACATTCGATAATTGAATAGTATACTTTTGAAATTTTTATTTTACTGATGAGAGCTAGTAAAAAGCCAAAAGCACTTTAATTTAAAGTGTTTGGTGCATTTATTAAAGCTTTTGGTCATGTAATGTTTCTTTTATTTTCTTTAGAGCTATTTTGAACTGGATTAGTATATGGATGCTCTCTTATTGTTTCGCACAATGTTTTTTATACTATACATACTTTTCAAACAAATTACAATAATATAATTAAACTCAAAATAATGTATTAAAAAAATGGAATTTTTTTTCTCTCAGTATATGAGGAGTATGAATAAGTATATGTGAGTTGTGAGAGCAGTAAAAGCTTAATGTTTATTTCTTCATTTTATAAATATATATCACTATTTTATAAATGAGTAATAAAAATTCCAAACTTAATCTGTGGTAAAAACTACACATCAAAAACTGTAAATATTAATATATCTAAATTTGACACAGAGATTGCTTTAGTTACAAACTGAATCATAATGCTTTTATTTTTTAATAAAAAAATTTTTTATATATTTTATTATTGTATCAATTTCATTAATTCTATTTTTAAAGATAAAGTTTGTAAAATTTCATTAGCTGATTACTTTGTTGTTTATTTATTTAATGTAATAAACTGAAATCTTTATAGTGCTGTATATTCCAATTTAAAAAGGAATTCATGAATGATTTATTTATTCATCTTGTTTTAGAGTTTATATACAGTACTTTATTCCTAAGTTTCTTCAGGAAAAGTATAAGTTTTTTCCTAATTCAAAAATAACAGAAACTTGTATAATAAATTTCAAAACTTTTAGACCTGTAACAACTATACCAAACAATAAAATAATATCAATAAACATTAATGATGAATTGTTTGACACATTACTATAAAATAATTATTTTTTATAAATTTTTGTGTGGAACAATCTAGCTTTGAATAAGTGAATTAGATATCTTCTCTGCAAATTTATAATAATGTTTTTTAATTTCTTTCATAAAGAGTAAACCATTCCATGAAATATTTACTGTCAAAAATTTATGATATATAGTATAGTAACTTTATATTCTAATATGAAAAATAAAAAAATTATGTCTTTATTTATCAGTAGTTACAATTAAATATTAATATTTATGCATCTACGGAAGCAAAAAATTACAAAAAAATAAAAATTGCTTGATAAAGTAGAAATTGCCAATTTTATTTTATATAACAGGTTTAATATGAAATAGCTGAAATGTTTCATTTTACTACTTTATCTAAGTAGTTTATACAACATCTATAAATTATATAGAATATGAAAATTGATATAGGTAAAGTACAAACAAATAGAATTATATGCTGTATATTTGCTTATTCGAAAATTTCTGAAATTATGAAAAATTTCCTGTTAGTAAAAATGAATCACACACAAATAAAAACAAAGTTTTATTAGCAAGAAAACCTAAATATTGTAACATATAATAAATAAACTCTAGGATAAAAAAAGAGGAAAAAAGTTTAGATATTAGACAAAGCTTATTTATAATTATCTAATTAGCTAGAAAATATTAAGGCCCATAAACTTCGAATCATCCATTTAAGGAAAACTATGGATAAGTTAATTATTAATAAATTTTATCATCATCAACCCTTTAAAATTTATATTGCATCTGTATGTGCTTAAAATTTTAATCATACTATTTCAGAAAAACATTAGCTAGATATTTAAAATATTCTTTTGCCTATAATGTTATTAAAAGAAAAACACTTAATACAGATATTTAATTTTTGCAAAATGTTTTAAAACATTTTATGATAATTATTCAGTATTACATATACATATTTAAGCTATATGTTTCAACTGATTATTAAATAGAAATAAAATAAATTATGGTTTAAAAAATGTAAAATCATGCATTATTCAATAAATAATGTAAAAAATGAATTCATATTGCCTATATGTAGACTACAAAAGTGCATATTGAATTGAAGAAATACAGAATATTTCATAAAATCATGCATTATTCAATAAATAATGTAAAAAATGAATTCATATTGCCTATATGTAAATTAGACTACAAAAGTGCATATTGAATTGAAGAAATACAGAATATTTTATAATATGAGACAAATAATTGAAATTCTGACATAATCCAGGATTATTAGCTGCTTATTGTATACTGATAATTATGATAATATGATCATTATATGAATATCTATTATATGCATATTGAATACCTTATAATCCTAATTATATTTTCAGTTACTTTAATTGTCATGATAATGGCATATTTATTAATAATATCTTTATTTGAGATTAATTTATTACTGTTTTAATAGATATATGATGATGATATTTTTATTTTATTTATTTTTATGCACTTTTGTAATGGTGCTTGGGAAAAATGCCCTGCCCTAGATACAGCCCTACCTTGAAGTATTATTTTACATTTCTTTAACTTTTTTAAATAATCATTTAAAAAAGTTATCATTAATCATTTCTTTTGTTTTGTTTATTCTTTTTTTGTTTTCATTGTTTTCATTGTTAAAATCATATGATAAGCTTTAAGCTCTACAAGATAAAAATATCTTTCTAAGCTTTCACTTAAAAATATTTATTTAAATAAAAATGTTTTTAAGTTATATTTTTGCCTTATAGAATTTGAGTTTGAAGTTTACTTTTGAATAATCAGAAGCAATTAAGAATTTTGATTCTGTATAATTTTTACAGCAATTTGTTCAAAAAATAAAGTTCATTATGCTTTTTATGTAAAATGTTAAGGAGATTCAAAATAAATTTTAAATAATAAATATTTATTTAAATTTTGAATAATAACTTATTTCAGGTGTTACCAACTTGGGATAATGTCCGAAGTGGAAGTTTAAATCTTAAATTTCGAACTAATGAATCAAATGCCGTCCTACTATACAACAGTGGTATTGAAGGAGATTTCTTTGCATTAGAATTATTAGATGGTCATATTTTTTTGTTATTAAATCTGGGATCTGACACTGTTAAAGTTCAAGCTACCTCTCGAAAAGTTGCTGATGGTCATTGGCATACAGTATCTCTTCGAAGATCTGGAAAGTCTGGTAGAATAACAACTGATGAATCTTCAGTTGATTTTACCACTACAGGTAAAATAATAATATATTATAATTTATAATTACCTTACTTTTTTTGGTCATGTTACACTTTTTATGAAAGAAAATTACCATATATGTATTAATTTTATCTGTTCATCTCTGCACCATCAAAATATATCAGAAACCAAACACAACATTGCAATTAAAGTTTTCTTATTTTGCTTATACATATCTATTAATTTTGAGGCTACAAATTAGTTTTGTAGCAAGTTGTTAGTCTTTTGAAATAAGAATGATGACTGTTCAAAAAACATTAAATATCAATATCTCTGAAATGGTTTGTATTGTGAATGATTCATATTCATTTGAAAGAATTATAATTATTATAAGAATGATTTTATGTAATTACTTAACCTGTCTGTTTTCTGTCTGGTCATCTGCAAAATATCACTGAACATTTAAAGTTTAGAAGATAATGTTTTTTCATCCTAATTATATCACTACTAATTTGAAGTCTCCATGTGATCCTGTTGTGAGATTGTAACATTTGAAAATTCAAAAATTCTGTTTATTGCATAATGATTTATAAAATCAGAATATAAATAACTGAATAATTAATTGTCTTCTATATCATGTCTAGCTCTTTTAATTTTTAAAATATTTTAAATATAAGAATTCCTATAAAACTGCATTCTTTTAAACATTTCAGGGATAGAAATTTGACAAACATTTAGTTTTCCTTTATTTTATAATAAAAAAAATATTTTCAATACTTCAGTTATGAAACTTTTTTTTGTTAAGCAGTTGATACATGATAAGATTTTGTATCAGACTACCAGCCTCCCCATTTTAAAAATTATACTTTTTATTATTAGCTTTAAATTATTAATTTAAACTTTATGTAATTTTAGTGATTAAAAATATTAGTATAATAAGAAATAATCATTACTTTTTTTTATAATATGTTATATAAATATTTAGATTTAATTGGTTTTCAGAATTAATGGCCTCTTTTTGTTATAATAACTCATCATATCAAGATTCCATATAATTTAAAACTGAAAAAATTTTTACTTATTATTGTGCAATAGTTACAATAAAATATATCCACAATATCTTGAAAATGTTTTTATAAGTTGCAAAACTTCTCAGATTATTGTATTTTATTGTAAGGAAATGTTTATTTCTTTTTCCATCTTTTTCTAAAAAGATAAAATATACAAATTTAAATTTAGATTAGGAAAATGTTTTTTTTTATCAACCATTTGTATCATTAAAAAAAGTATAATCATGTGTTCAAAACAAATAATTATTAATAATTCAAATTTCAGAAAGAAAAAGGTAATTTATATGTTGTTTAATTTTATAACAATTTTGAAGAAAGTTGTAGAAACTTTCTTTAATGTGATTTTGATAATATATTTAATTATCTAGTTGATTTTATCCTGTAGTTTTGATTAATTTTTCATGTTTTAGAAAATCATAGTATTTAATAAACTATAGAATTTTGGTTTTATTATACAGTATTTGTTTTTTTTTGCATTAATTTCCAGTCCTTACTAAATCTAAGAATTTATTTGAGAAATGAAGATAAAATATAAACATAAAAAAGACAATTAAAATCATACAAATACATTGCATTTACAAACACAAATTTTTAGATAATTAATAAAATAAATGACAGTGCACATAAATATGCCTAAGATTTACTATTTTATAGTTTATATCAGTTTAATTTTATAACTCTATATACTATAATTTGTCTGTGAATAAAATAAATGACAGTGCACATAAATATGCCTAAGATTTACTATTTTATAGTTTATATTAGTTTAATTTTATAACTCTATATACTATAATTTGTCTGTGATTATCATTTATTTAAAGATTAATTATCATCATTTTTCTGAAGAGGATTTTCCTTAAAATATGCTTTATTGTATTTAAAATTATCATCATATAATCATCACTTATTCTTAGGATTTTCCTTAAAATATGCTTTATTGTATTTAAAATTATCATCATATAATCATCACTAAAACTATTTTCTTTGACTTCTGAGGCAAACTTTTAAATCAATTTTTTAATTTATAATTTGAAAATAATACAGGTATCTCTCCTATAATACAGTAGATAGGTTCCTGAAAAATGCCATGTTGTGTGAGACCCTGAGCCAATAAAAAGAAGAGTTATGTTCCAAAACCAATTAAAAACAAATAACTTTCTTTAATTCCACATAAGAAATATAATTTCTATTAAGAATATTAATAGCATGAAACATAAAGAAAGAAAAAATATATAAGTAAGACACTAAAAAAACAATATATATCAAACAAAAGGAAAAGAAAAATATACAGCCTATATAACATTCATTAAATAATTATATCTTCCCTACCACTGTTTTCGTTAAAACGAGAACATATATAACATTCATTTAATAATTATATCTTCCTTACTGCTGTTCAATTGAAATGAGAACATTTTTCTTTAGTTAAAACAAAAGGAAAGAAAAAGTATACAGCCTATATAACATTCATTTAACAATTATATCTTCCTTACTGCTGTTCAATTAAAATGAGAACATTTTTCTTTAGCAATATCAACTTCACTTTCTGAACTTTTTTATTAATTTAAAGTTTGTGTATCTTTTGCTTTCTTTACAAAATTTGTAATCTAACCTGCTACAACCTGCTAGAAAACAATCATTCCTTAACATATACCCAAAAAAATTTATGAATAAAAAGTTTTTTTCTCTTTCACATTTCTCCACTACAAAATTTGTAATCTAACCTGCTACAATCTGCTACAAAACAATCATTCCTTAACATATATCCAAAAAAGTTTATGAATAAAAAAGTTTTTTTCTCTTTCACATTTCTCCATTGAAAAATAAAAACTAATTTTTTATTCAAGTACTGAATGTTTGGAACATAAAATTGTAACCAATTAAATATTTGAAATCAAAAATAGACTGCATATTGTTCTTTTCATGGAAAACTAGCGAAATTGCATTTATGACTAATTTAGCAAAGTATTTCTCAATGATTGCATTTTATGTGTATTATGTCGCTAGTATGGATTTACAAAAATTAATGAAAATATTTTGTGTTGTAGGAGAGTAAACATAATTTTCTAAATATGTTAAGTAAATACCGTGTTGTAGAAGTAACATGTTATATGAGGGTTTCCGCAATTTTCAAATTGTGTTAGAGCGAAACCATTTTGTAAGAAGCTGTGTTATAGGAGGGATTGTAGAAGTAACATGTTATATGAGGGTTTCCGCAATTTTCAAATTGTGTTAGAGTGAAACCATTTTGTAAGAAGCCGTGTTATAGGAGGGATACCTATAATAGAAATATTTAAGATAAATATAATCATATCAGTTTTATGTTTTAATTCACTTCATAAAAATATATAACATTAAATGTAATATTAAATGAACAAAAACAAAATAATCATGAATTTGATTAGTCATGCAAGATTAATAGCTTCCTAAAATTTTAAAATTGAATTTTAATAATATAAAAGATATATAAATATAATTTATTTTTATATTATTTTGATCTAGAATAAACCAAAAACTTAGTAAATGATTTATTAGAAGAATAGGATTTAGACAGGTAATAAATCTCTCACTACTTCCATTTATAATATATATGGATTCTATCATGAAAGATTTTCTTCATATATGGGAAATTAATATTGGCAGAACTTCAATAAGATATTTGTTATATGCAGATGTTTCATTTCTGATATGAAGTCTAAGAGATTATCTGCAAAACAATGTTATAGAAGCCAACAGAAATAATACTGTATCTTGTATCAGATGCATATAAACAAACAAAAATATAAAATAATGGCAGGAAAAGTTAACCTTGTATACTGTGCAAAATAATAGGAATATGTGGATTAAAATTTTTTGATAAAAGTACTTCTTATAGGAGAGTTATCATACACAATATAAAGGAAATTTTAGTTTTGTAAGAATGAACAACAAAAAATTATTAATTGTGCATTGATGGCTATTAGCAAGAAAAAAAAATTCTTGCAATCAAGATATCTGATAAAACATAAAAACTTTTTTAAATTATATTTTTGTTAAGAATAATAAAATATTATGATAGCCATCATAAGTAAAAAAGTTACATTGATAGTGCACTACTAAGAAATATTGAATTTAATAAAAAAAAGTAAATATAAAAAGAAAATTAACTATTCATAAAGTAATTTTAAGATCTATAATGACATACAGTCATTGCTGATGCTACTTAGTACGTTGCCTGTAGGCAAAATCAAAATTCACATCCTTCTCTTTATCTATCTTAATACTTTATAAAAATATCACTAATTATAAAATTTTTGAGACTGAAAGACAATTTCTTTTTTTATTTTTTAGATATTTTTTCTTAATATAAAATTATGTTGGCTAAACTGATAACTTTTTTTAAATTTGGTATAAAGATCTCCAATGCAAACTTTTGCTAATCTAATCTGTTATATGTTGACTGTATTGCCCTTATGGAAATGCTTTAGCTTTCCAAAGAGAAGATCCCAGAATTTTCCGAGAGGATCCCTGAAATAAATTTCTCAGAACCCTTTTAGAAAATTTATTCAGGAGATCTGAATCAGATTATCTGAATTTGTTCTCTACAGTTCATCTGACTCCTCCACAGCTGAGAAGCTTGTAATAAGTACTATTTGTAATAGTTTCATCACTTGGTAATTGGTAAAATTGGATTTTAATTCATTTGAATTATGCTGCTGAATCACTTGTGTGATTTGGCAGTGTATCTAGCAGTAGCCATTTTTAAGAATCCATCACAAGCTGATCAACATTCATGATGAGGTCAACCAGAAGATTGAAAAATGGGATTCAATGGACCAGGTCTGTATTCTTCCTGAAAAATTGGAGTGTGGGTCACAGAATTGAACCTGACCTCAAAGATGATAAAAGGGGAAGCAACAACTTTACTATCTGCCTATTCAGGCCATGAAAAATTGGAAATTAGTATCATCTATTGACAGAAAAAATTTCTTTTGTATATGATAGAACTATATTATTTATCATAAAGTTGAAACATGGGAAAAAAATATAGTTCACAAAATATTTGTGAAATATATTTTTCATGATATACTCAGTGATATTTTAGAGATATTACATATTGTATATTATTAATCTCTTAAGACAAATTTTACAATGTCTTAATAAAGTTTCTGTTACCTATAATAAAGTTAACGTAACTACTACTTTTATGTCAGGATAACTTGATTTGTGTTCTACAGTTATGTTTTATTTGTTAGTTATCTGCTACTCATAAAGATATATTGTTGACAACCATCATTAATTTTCAAATTTTATAATGTGATAATATTCTATATTTTTATTATAAAGCATGTTTTATATTAGTATGTTTATATAACAAAAAAAATACCAAAGGAAGTAAAATAGAAACAGTGATGAATCACATGTTAAGTCTTGGAAGAATAATTATACTCAATATAAATGAAATCATGAATCTTCATAACCTTACATCTCACAAATGGCACTGATTTGAGCAGTGGTCCTTTTGTAAACTTTGACTTATTGGTTTCTCTCCTTCGAGTGATGAAAGTTTCATCTTGACTTAATTTATGTAAAATTGCACCCTCATGTCATCCATTTTCTGATATAGAAATAACTACTGTAATTATATTTGAATGAATTTTGTGTTTTTGCTTAATTTTAAAAATATGTTTTTAATTAATCAGATTTTGTATATCATTTGATATGAATCATGTATATTTTGGATTGCATGTTTGTATGTTGTGCAATCTCCAAAACAATAGAAGTTACAACTGCAAACTTGGCATAATTCTTTCTGATTATCCAATTTAAATAATTGACAATATTCATCAATTTTTGGAATAAGCATTGTATGAGATATCAACTAATCTAAAAATCTATACTCTAGACTGAAGAACTTTGACACACAGTGCCATTTAGTAAATAGATTGTTAAATTATTCAAATTTTATAAGGAAATTTTATTGTAAAATTTAGCAATTTATTCACTAGATGGCACTGTGTCAAAGTTCTTCAGCCCAGAGAGTTGGCTTTCTTCTCTGATGAAACATACTGCCATCTATTGACTAAGTTGGTAAACTTTATGAATTGTTGGATTATTTGTAATTTTTTTACAAGGTTTATCCTAAAATTGAATAGCCCAGTTATTTAAGTCAGGTTATCAGGAAAGAACTATGCCAAACATGATGGTTGTAGCTTTCATCATTTTGGACATTTTCACAATACAAACACTACTTGGCCAATCAGTTCAAAACATGACCAGTAATGTCTGGCTAAATTCTGAATTAAACATTGAAATCCACAAATATGCATAGAATGTCATCTGATCTGTTGACATTTTCATTATTTGTTATATATTGGATGAATCCAGTAAAATATGCATTGTGGAGAATTTCTAATATCTTGCTAAAGTTAACTAATTTATTGGTTTTGTTAATTATACTACTTATAAATAAAATTATTGTTTATAATTATGTTTATATTATATACAAAAATAATGCAGTGATTAGCTGTTATAAACACATCTAAATAGGACAAATTTACTGTTCAAAGTTTTTACCATTTAATTAAACATTAAAAAAATCACAAGTTGATTTAAATTAATAAAAATAAAATTAATATAAACTATCAAAATTTTATTTTTTTATAAATTCTGTATAAGTTCTCTATAGCTGCTATGTCACTTGACTAGCAATTAAGTTTTTATCTAATACTTGAAGTAATCATTAATTAACTTATTTATGGTTTTGATGTATCTAACTACCAGTTAGCATTTATCTGTCAATGGTAAAACGTGTCTTCTGAATAAAATCTATCAGTGATTTTATAGGGAACCTGCCTTAATATGCTGATATCAATATTTTAATGTGTTCTAAATATAACTGCTATGGTCAGTTAGTATTAAGCTTTTTAGATATATTGTTCAAAGGTATAAACTGTATGTCCTAGAACAAATATCTGAAGCTAATATTAATTCAAGCTTTTTTAAACTGCTATTCTGAAACTTCTGAAGCTAATATTTTTATGATGAAATATTGTCTAATAGACAGATTTAACTTTTTAATTCTAATTTAATAAAGTATTTATTTTTAATCTTTATTTATTTTTTGATTAAATTAAATTAAAAATTATGTTTTCTGCTTGTTTCAATTATTCTGCATAAAGTTAAAATAGTTCATATGTGTTTGGAATGTTATTGCTATTGCAGACACCAACAACTGCATACAATAATTATTTTGTTAAGTACCGAGGTGTTGTGTGCATCCTATCTTCATGCACTTTTTAGCAATGCTTATCCTTTTACCATTTTCCACCACTCCTTCATACAATAGTGAAAATTAGACACTGATATAGCCACAAATACTGATAAATTTGAGGTTGCTAATATGAGACTATTCAGATTAACATTCAGGATAAGTAGATACAATTTTGGCATGATATTATTTGGGATAATGATATTAGAAAAGAATTAATGTTAGCAACATCATGAATTAGCTAGACAATTCACCTCCTGGTGGTTACATCACATAGAAAGTATAGGTGATAACAGATTTCCCAGGATGACTGCTATTGTTGGCAAGATTTTCATTTAATCTTTATAAGATTAAATGAATAACAAGGTATACTAACTTGTTTATTGCATATTTATTTCATTTTAAGGTTAAATGAATTTATAACAATAATAATACTATTTTCCTTAAAATAATATACATTATTGCTATTAATTCATTAATTTGATTTCTTGTAATCTGTTAATATCTCAATGTCTTTGTAAAGCATTTGAAAATAACAGTGCTAAACAGCAATTGAAAAATAATAACTACAATCTTAATGAAACATTTTTGGTTGCTATACAACCATCATCAGTTTTAAGAAGAGAATTCCGTTCTTAATGCTGATGATTGTTGTATAGCAACTGAAACCATTTCATTAAAATTTTAATTATTATTTTCCAAGTGCTATATAACTAAAATTTTAATGACATGGCTATTTTCAAATACTGTATTATTATTAGCAGTTAGTCCTTGTAAAACAATTCAGAAAGTTATTAATTGCCTAAACAGATTTCTTTAACAATACTTTCAAGCATTTTGTTTTCTTTCTCCATAAAAATTTATAAAATAAAAATATTGTATAATAATAGTAAATGATAATCTGTTGCTCAAAATTATCTTGGGCATTGAGAGATTTCTTAGATTATTTCTAATTTTGTGACAAATTGAAAAAGTTCACCATACTGGAATTAGAATATTAAATACACCAATCAAGGAGATATATTATTTTCTGATATTTTAAATTTTGCAGAATATAACCATATTATAAAAAGAGAGAATTATATATGTATAGAAAATATTAAATTTTAAATATTCTCTATCTGCATGTTGTAAGAGACAACCAAAGGATGCCCTCTTTTCTTTTTTCTGCTAATATTTTGCTACACTTCTGGTAAGAAATCTTTCCTTCTTTCCTCATGCTTTTTTCTATATTGTCACATCATCCTTCAGTCAATAAAAGATTAAAGCACTGAAATACATCTTCCATCGCTTTCAAATGTAAATAAAATGTTTGTAATTTTTGATTAGAAAATTTTTTATAAAGGATATTGAAGAAATACATATATAGATCCATATTTATGAAGTAATTTCCTGACTTATGAGAAAAATTGCTGATAAAAATAGCTGCAATTGATATTAAGTTAGGCTTTATTTAAGCTACCATATCACACAAAGGATCATATATTATATTAATTTTCATAATTTTTTACGGAACACTTATTGATCTTCCACGGAACATAGTTTGGGAAACGCTGGTATAGGGTATGCTCTGATGTACATAGATTTTGGCTTACATAACATTTTGTGAAATGATCCACCTATGTAAGTCAGATTTTCTGTACACTGTCTAGAAAAGAGGTTCTCATAAAAATTTTATTTGGTTGCTAATACAGCCATGAAAAGTTGTTGATAGCTTCATTGATTTTTCTCTTAATGTGATAAAATCACTAAATGGCAGAGTTTGCTTGCCATTGGAGAGACTGGATTCAATTCTAAATCTCATACTTTTAGATTTTCCAGAAAGGATCCAGATCTGATATACTACAACCCATTCATTAATTTTCCAGCTGACCAATTTATGGTAGTTTTTGAAATAGCTGCCACCATATATCCTTTGTGAAATTCAATGATGTGAGTGAACTAACTTAAATTAAATTTAATGGGATAAAAATTCATTTATTTATTTTATTTTTTATTGCATATAGAAATAAACTTTTAATCATTTTTTTGTTTGAAATTATTTTTCTAATTAACCAAATAAGATTACTGATATAATACAATTATATTTATAATTACTATGATCACTTTACTGCAACATTTTATTGATGACTTCTGAAAATTTATTCTAAACAGGATAATTCTATAAACACTATATAGGTTGCTTTATCAGATAAAAATTTAATAATTTTTTGTTTGTTAATTATATTTTATATAATAAAATACTTTCTTTTTTGATTTGGAAATTTTATAATTGGAATGCTACTTGAAAATGGTGAATAAACCAAAAACGTTTGTAGCAGACATCTAATAAAACGTATACCTTACTGCTATGAGTGCCTGTATAGTTTGTTTTTATTAAATAATAAAATACATGCATTAGAACAATGAAGTGCTGATTTTGGAAATAAAATTCAATGATTTTTATGCAATGTGTTTTTATGCATAAATATTTCCAATTGTGAATTTTCCCATAATAAATTTTCAGGGAACAATTTTTCTAAATCTGAAATAAAAATTTAACAAGCAATTTCAGAAAGAACTAAAATTGAACATGTTCTTTATTTTCAAATGATTAAAGTTAAGAGATTAAAATATACATCATCAAAATCATCTTCCACAGCATAATCTGTAATATTGGATATCATAAAAATCTTTTAAATAGTTCTGTAGTCTTATTGTATTCTTTATTATTATTATCACTATTATTGTTATTATTATTATTATTATATATAGCAGAATCTCAATTAACTGAGTTTCATTTAACAAAGATTCCATATTATCAAAGATGAACTGTCATTCATCTTGTCTTTAATTTTTATTTTATT
>AYEL01085461.1:0-11226 GCA_000484575.1 Olivierus martensii | reverse complement strand
AAAAAAAAAAAAAAAAAAAAAGATAAAATTGACAAATATACAGTGGTAAGTGTATAAGAAAAGCGAAAAATTGATAAAACTTCAAATTTTGACAAATACTGAAGCTCGAACAATATAAAAATATATTTTTTCTAAGACATTGAATTATAAATTGAGGCCTCCAAAATAGTGAAGCCCTGGGCAGCAGCCTTTTTTGCCCCCTCTGATAGCCACTGTATATATATATATACACATGTATACACAGACCACAAAATGATATGAAAATGATATCAAATCTTGCTAATTGATGACATGTAAACACACACACGCACGCACACTCAAAAATGTTATGAAAATAATAGTAAATGTTATTAATTGATGATACACACACACACACACACACACACACACACACACACACACACACACACGGTGCGTCAGCTAAATCCAGTAAAGATAATAAGCCATTGAGTATTTAGATCGTGAAGGTTTTCAACATTTCGTAAAGACACATCTTCGTACAAAATTCCTTGTCGACCAACGATTAATTCCGATAAATATAGTAATATGATATCCATAATAAAACAACAGCCAAACATAAAATTTGCTTATTATATATCTAAATATTGTCCACAGTATTTAGATGTTTATCAACTGATTTATGGACAGACACTCAGGAGAGCGGCGCGTTATGGCTTCATGAGGCCCCGGGCAAATTTGAATTTGGGAGGCCCATGTACACAGTTGAATTTTTCTTCAAGGGAAATTCCATGCCTCCGATATGATCTAATCATGTGTAATGTGATATAGGATTTTAAGATTGACAACTCTAATGGCCTGTTTCACGGGGACGGTTTCTATTTTGCCATGTGTAATGTGATATAGGATTTTAAGATTGACAACTATAATGGCCTGTTTCACGGGGACGGTTTCTATTTTGAAAAAAAAACAATAAAATTCAATTGATACATTAAATATTTAAGTTATTTGTATTGCTTGTTATTATTAAATATTGCCAAAATATAGTACATTTATATTTAGATCGTATAAATATCATATATGTACAATACAGCTCTTACTTAATTGGAAGATTTGGAAATGCAATTATTATTATACAGATAGGCCTCGTTTAGTGCGAGTTCGAATAATGCGATTTCGATTAGTACGACTTATAAAATTGATACCATATTTGATTAGTGCGACTTACAAAATTAGTGCGAGTTCGAATAATGCGATTTTGATTAGTGCGACTTATAAAATGCGAGTTCGAATAATGCGATATTCGATTAGTGCGACTTATAAAAATTTGCGAGTTCGAATAATGCGATTTCGATTAGTGCGACTTATAAAATTGACATCGTTTTTCAGAAAATTCTTATACAGGGAGGCCTCAATTAGTGCGATATTCAATTAGTGTACACGACGCTCTTCCGATCTTATGTACAGGTAGGCCTCGATTAGTGCGAATTCAAATCTGATATACAGGTAGGCCTTGATTAGTGCGAGTTTGAATAATACATATTCGATTAGTGCGACTTACAAAAATGATAGCAAAAATACAGGTAGGCCTCGATTAGTGCTACTTATAAAAATGATTCAAAGGCCGGGAAATCAGAAACACTAAGTGTAAACTTATAAAAATGATACCTTTTTTTTCAGTTAGTGCGAGCAAATATTCGATTAATGCGAGTTGTAAGCATAGATTCAGTTAGTGCGAGCAAATATTCGATTAATGTGAGTTGTAAGCATAGACTAGTTAGTGCGAGCAAATATTCGATTAATGCGAGTTGTAAGCATAGACCCTACACGACGCTCTTCCGATCTCAACTTATAAAATTGATACCGTTTTTCAGTTACGATATTCGATTAGTGCGACTTATAAAAATGATACCGTTTTTCACTTAGTGCGAGCAAATATTCGATTAATGCGAGTTGTAAGCATAGACCAGTCTTACTAACAAAGCTGTCGATTAATGCGAGTTGTAAGCATAGACCAGTCTTACTAACAAAGCTCGGCGACTTATAAAAATGATACCGTTTTTCAGTTAGTGCGAGCAAATTTTCAATTAATGCAAAATGATACCGTTTTTCACTTAGTCCGAGCAAATATTCGATTAAAGCAAGTTGTAAGCATAGACCAGTCTTACTAACAAAGCTCCGCCTCCTTTTACGATGCATAGACCAGTCTTACTAACAAATGTCCGTAATGCGAGTTGTAAGCATAGACCAGTTTTACTAACAAAGGTCCATTTATTCGATTAATGCGAGTTGTAAGCATAGACCAGTTTTACTAACAAAGGTCCATTTTAATGCAAGTTGTAAGCATAGATCAGTCTTACTAACAAAGGTCCATCCCATTTTATGATGTCAGTTAACAAATTCCGTTAATTTTCGGTTAGTAAAACCAGACGAGGAGCAGTCCAAGAATCCGTTAATTTTCGGTTAGTAAAACTGGACGAGGAGCAGTCCAAGAATGGTACTAACAAAGTTCCGCTCCTTTTATGATGTCAATTAACAAATTACCGTTAATTTTCGGTTAGTAAGATTTATGATGTCAATTAACAAACTACCGTTAATTTTCGGTTAGTAAAACCAGCGAGTTGTAAGCATAGACCAGTCTTACTAACAAAGCTCCGTCTCCTCCTATGATGTCAATTAACAAATTACCGTTAATTTTCGGTTAGTAAAACCTAACTGATGTCAATTAACAAATTACCGTTAATTTTCGGTTAGTAAAACCAGATTGATGTCAATTAACAAATTACTGTTAATTTTCGGTTAGTAAAACCAAACAAGTGTCAATTAACAAATTACCGTTAATTTTCGGTTAGTAAAACCGGACGAAGAGTTGTAAACACAGATCAGTCTTACTAACAAAGCTCCTTTTATGATTCAATTAACAAATTACCGTTAATTTTCGGTTAGTAAAACCGGACGAGGAACAGTTGTAAACACAGATCAGTCTTACTAACAAAGCTCCTTTTATGATGGCGTTAACAAATTACCGTTAATTTTCGGTTAGTAAAACCGAATGAGGAGCATAACACAGATCAGTCTTACTAACAAAGCTCCTTTTATGATGTCAATTATAATTACCGTTAATTTTCGGTTAGTAAAACCGGACGAGGAGCAGTCCAAGACCAAGATCTACCGTTAATTTTCGGTTAGTAAAACCAGACGAGGAGCAGTCCAAGAATCCGTTAATTTTCGGTTAGTAAAACTGGACGAGGAGCAGTCCAAGAATGGTTAATTTTCGGTTAGTAAAACCGGACGAGGAGCAGTCCAAGAACAGTCGAGTCTTACTAACAAAGCTCCTTTTATGATGTCAATTAGCAAATTACCTTAAATTTTCGATTAGTAAAACCGGACGAGGAGCAGTCCAAGAACAGTCAATTTTCGGTTAGTAAAACCGAACGAGGAGCAGTCCAAGAACGGTCACAAGTTTTTGGTTAGTAAAACCGGACGAGGAGCAGTCCAAGAACAGTCACTTTGCTTTGAAGGGGTGAAACTTTCGGTTAATAAAACCGGACGAGGAGCAGTCCAAGAACGGTCACACTTCGGTTAGTAAAACCGGACGAGGAGCAGTCCAAGAACGGTCACACTATTGCTCCGCCTCCTTTTATGATGTCAATTAACAAATTACCCTTAATTTTCGATAGTAAAACCGGACGAGGAGCAGTCCAAGAACAGTCACTTGGCTTTGAGGGGGTGAAACACCAGGTAGATGGGCTTTTTGCCGTTAGCTATTTAACCTTACTATTATTCAGCTTTGTAATCGTATAGTTTGCCGATGGGTTTTTTGCTGTTAACTATTTAACATTACTATTATTCAGCTTTATCATCGTATATATACAGTATAGTACAGAATTTTCTCTTTTAAAAAGTATTGAAATGGATAAAAGAAAGAACACTTTTGAGGATAAACAGGAAACGAAAAAAGAAGAGGTTAGTGATTATGCTATAGGAAAAAAATGGAATGTGATTGAGCGACATAAAAGCGGCGCTCAACTTCCACTTTCGATTTGGCGGTTGTTTGATGATGGTATGAGATGCGGTCACAATAATTCTAAGATATCTTCAATTTGGAAGTTGGATTGATGTTGGTATGAGATGCAAATTTGGTTTTGATTTGGCGGTTAGTTTGATGATGATATGAGACACAATCTGTGATTGAGCGACATAAAAACGGCGCTCAACTTCTGCTTTTGATTTGGTGGTTGGTTTTTTGATGGCTATGACAATTCCTGGTAAGTTATTAATTAGATGATGAACAACGATGTAAAATATGAAAATAAATATTTCTTAAAAAGTTAGTATTGTGGTTATTCATCGTGAAGTTGGCTAATGGCCGGAATCTCACAAAACAAGAACAATTACCATATTTTACATACCGGTATAGTTAATACTTCGAATAGTGCGAGAAATTCGTGGAACCTATTATTCGCACTAATCGAGGCTTACCTGTATACATTTGCTCTTGTTATTGTGGATTAGTTGTAGATATATTATATCGCGCTTATTTTGCCGCTGAAGTCCTTCAGCCTATGTTCAGCCTCGTCAGCAAAATAGGGAGCGGAATGACACTCTAAGGTCCAAAAGAAATGATATTATGAGATAGGATCGTTGCATAGGGCTGATCTGTAGACGACAATGCGTCTGCCCTGCACTAGGGTGTTTATATTTCATATGTTGCCATTCGCCTAAGTCACATCTGCAATCTAGGATCCCCAGATATGGAATAGAAATTTAATTTCCGATTTTTTTACTACAAAAATGAGTTTATAGAATATTGATTCGGGGACTTTGGGGCCCTTTGTTGATGGAGGTACCAGGCAATTGCCCTTTTAGCCCATAGGATAATGCGCCACTGGAAGAGGAGTTACATTACTTTGACTGTCCACTTTATAAATGAGGAAAATAAACTATGCAATGTAGAATTGGATGTTTTTATATTGGAAGAACGTTATTCTAGCGAGTATGTAGCTAATAAACTAAAGCAGTTGATAAAATATTGGGAAATAGATGAAGAATATGTCAATGCAGCTACTGATAATGCACAAAAAAAAAAAAAAATAAAAATTATTAAAAAAAATTAATTTTTAAAAAAAATTATTTTTGCACAAAAAAAAAAAAAAAACATCGATGTTACCTTTCGATGGTTTTAATGTTAAACATCGATGTTTTTCTATCGATGTTCAACACTAGTCTCTAGTCAAAAATATACTGCAAAAGAATCTCAAATTTCATATGCACTATGAAATAACAATTCGGAAAAATCTAGTTTTTCTTGATGCTTTTTTCATACGCATTGAGAAATTTAAAAGAAATGTTTGTTTAACAATTATAATCAATTATAATTAATCATTGAATCAGAACATTATTTCGAAGAAATCTTAATCTATGCTTTCAACAGCAGATAATAATTTATGATATACAAATGATAATTTATGATATATAGCAGATAAGGACAGTAGAAGGATTTGATCCCTTGTAAAAACATCCAAACGAAGTTCGAATTGGTTTTAACCAAGATCGTTGATTTTAATCACTCAGCAATGGCTGCCATTGATGTGTTTATTATTTAGTTGTATCAAAGACTGAATTTTTAAAATTTGTAAATAAATATATTAAATTTCATCGCTTAATTTTGTTTGAAGATTTCTAAAATCAAATTTTAAAATTAATATTGCCCTGGCTTTACAAACATTGTTTAATTATGATCTCTGATTAACTCTCTTTTGGAGAGAGTATTAGTCAGAAATCATAATTATATGTTTTCTTTCCATTCAGGGATCATAAATATATGTTTTCTTTACATTTGATATTTTCCGCGATATCAAAAGTAAAAAAATATATATATTTACCTCATGTGATTGATTTTAAAAATATGTAAAAACTTACATTACTAGTCATTCATGCAAAATATCTCTTGTTTCCTTCCGGACTATCTCCTTTCAGTTACGAATTTTACATTAATAGTTACCAATAAAACTATATTAACAATTAATATTCTTAGATATTATATTGTTACATCAATGTAATCATAATTATTTTTCACCCAATTTAATTCTTTTGATTTTAATTTGCAATTAATTCTCTCTCCTTGCATTCATAAAAGAAAAATAAAATTACTCAAAATGTATTCGAAAAATTATTTAAAATAATTAAATGGCTTGGATCTAATCTAGAAGTCAGGTTTTAAAATCGTAATAGAAACAGAAACCTAATATGTTTGTAAAAGCAAAATCACGGTTATTTATAAAGTTAAAGAAGTTTTCTCAAATCTGTCTTTAAATATTTTTCAGTTCAATAACATATAAGTGATACAATCTCAGTTGCCAATGAACGTTGAAGCCCAGATATATATCCATTTATATTCAACACTCATATTATAATATGATATAAAATATGCCACTATATTCAAAAAATGGATTTGTCAATCGATATATCAGAATGAATTTTTTCCTTCGCAATATTAGTTTCTTGATTTACTTAATATATAACGATTTAATATAAGATATTACGCTATTTATGCTGCAGCTATATCGATTCACTTATTAATTTTCTCGCACGCCAAATATATATTCAACTGAAACAAACGAATATTATAAATTATAAAAGAATAATCGTGAAACAAAATATTACCTGTATTTTATAGCTTAACAAAATATTTATTAGCTAAAAACTGTTCCTTCGTCATCTGTACTTTCTTCCATTTGCTGTTTAAGAAACAAATTTCATTGTTGAAGACTACAGTAATTGTTTTGGTTATTAGTATTATGTATTATTTGCATTGGATTCCTTTATATTTATCATGGATTATAAATTTTTAATATTTGTCGTTGATTGAATGACCAATAAGTGTTTCGAATGTAACAGAATTATTAATAAATAACTAATTTTAAACTGTATTTTAATTACTGTATAATATTTTCAGCTAGTTATATATTTATATTTTTTACCTTATCTTACAATGATTTAATTTTATTCGAAAGAGATTATTAGTATTCTTTTTTCAAATAAACTAAAATTCTTCTATATGTTGAATTATAATGTTACTTGATTCTAATTTTGTGTTTTGAATAGTTGTAAAAATATTGAATGCAAAAAAGTATAAAATTAAATAATATTGGACGATAATAATTTAATACAAATCTAGGAAATGTGGCCAGTTAAACCAGTTAAATTATAGGCGAACTATCTTCAATAAATGATCGATTATTTCGAAATTAACTACAATTGCTCTGTGATTAGATATAGGCAAGACAGAAGAATGACTTCTAATCATAAAATTTTCTACTTATCGGAGAAATTCTATTATTCATTTATATTAGAAAATACATTGATAGATATTTTCTTTATAAATAAATTACGTGTAAGATTAGAAAATTTAGTGTTGATGACCTTCATGCCGGATGTTCTTTCGTCATAATAAGTTTTTCTAGAAATACAACCAGTTGTGAAGGGATTTATTATGAAAATAATTTTTCTGACATCATTGTGATAAAACTTTGCATCTATCCAATAAATGATCAGAAGGGAATCACGTGAAAAATCAGACTAAATAACATGTCGGACTATGAGAAGTTAATCGAATTTATTCGTGAACAGTTTTTATGTTAAATATATCATTGAGATAATGTCGGAAGTCCAATAAAATTATAAGCTATACAAAAGATTTAACAATAGAAAAAATAGGATAGGAATTCATTGAAAGAATAGCCTTACACAAAAAGAAAATAATCATAAATATCATTAAATTTTATACATTAACAATTATGAAACTAGTTTAACATCTAATTTATGAAATATTGCATGATTTGTATACAAATCATATAATTCAATCAAACACTTTCGAAGAATGATTATATTTATTTAATTAATTAAAAAATCAAAAGTGGAAGTTACCGTTAGTTCTAGATAAGCCGGAAGAGATACAGTAGTTGTAAATGAATGAAGATAATTTTTAAAATTATGACCTAAGTTACGTAGTTAGTAAACTGAATTGAATTTAAATTTATAGGTAGCTTTTTTACTGCATAATGTAGGAAAATAATATTGTTGATATCATTTCATTCTTCGATTAGAAAAGTTATTCAATGGTTAATTTTAAAAATCTCTACATTGAATGCATAATTATCAATGAGTTAGCTCCTTGATAATTATTATGCGTTTCATATAAAATTCCGATAGAGGGCTTATTTGACACCAATAGTGTAATTATCATTTATTGATAATTTTATAAGTTAGTAAACGTTGTACTGATTTTAGGTTACTAAACATTTAATGTATATTGAGATGAATATAATATAAAAGAATAAATATTTATTAATTCGTAAATTATAATAATGTACGAAAGTTTGCCAAAGAAATCAAAAATTTACGATTATGATTTAATCTTGTATTTAATAAACTACAGACGGCGCTATCAAACTCCAATGAAAAATCGTTTGAGCGGGAATTTCGATTAAAGCAAGTAATTTTTTTTTCATTTATGCTTTAAGTAACTTTTTGTTATGTTTTTGATTATATTGCTTAATCGCCAAAAGTTGTAAATAGTAATAATACAAATCTTCAACATATAATGGAGATGCAGGAGGTAGTCTAGTTTGGTTTTTTATTTTGTACAGTTACAATATGCAACTGTTCCAATGAGAAATTCAACAAATTCAGCCAAAAGTTGTAAATAGTAATAATACAAATCTTCAACATATAATGGAGATGCAGGAGGTACAGTCTAGTTTGGTTTTTTATTTTGTACAGTTACAGTATGCAACTGTTCCAACGAGAAATTCAACAAATTCGCTTAAACAAAAATCGATTTAATAATACTTTTTAAAAATAAGAATTTAATTTATGCAAAAGCTCAAAATTTTCTGCACATCAAGATATATATTTTAGATTTATTAGACCTTCAAGTGTCACGTGATTCGCGAGACAGTCCCGCATTTCTGAAGGAATCCCGTCGTCCCGCCCGCGATAGAAAATGTCACGTTTTTAGGCCGTTTTTTTATTTTGTTGTCTATAAATATGATAAAATATTTATTAAACATTATACTTATACTGTTTAATATTGATGTCGATAGTCACCACACTCACCAGTTAACCGCTAGATGGTATGAGAATAGCAACCAATGAACTTCGATCATCGATGTATAGATGATTTCGATAGCTCTTTCTCGTTTCACTTTCTCCATTTTGTTCTATGCCTTGTGGCATAGAACACAATAGCTCCAGAGAAAGAAATGCCTAAAGCACATGCTCATAGGAAAACTAAATTTGACCTGAAATGGAACAGAGTTTCGATGCATCAGGAAGAACAGAAATAATGACTTTCATGCCTTTTGCATTGTTTTCTGCAAAATATTTGCAATCGAGCACCAAGGCAAGAAGGACATTGAGCGTCATGTGACCGGGCCCGAACACGTGAAGAAACAAAGATGTAGACAAGAACAGATTAAAACAAAGGTTTTTCTGTCATTAATAAAATCAAGACAGCTGGAGCACATTGAACAATGAAACAATATCTTAGTATGCGCAAAAATAAATATTCTAAAGAAGCATGGTTTAACAAGCAGATTAGCGATAGTGCAGTGACAAAATGTAAGTTAGCTATGTGGATGTATAATAAAGTGCATACAAATTCAAAATAATAAACATATGTTAGATTTATATAAGAAATCAAAAATGAACTATTTGTCCAGCAAATGACCTGTATGTCCCGCATTTTGACTCATTGTGTTCAGCAAAAGAAGTGTGAGACCTTGGAGGATCTATATTCCGCTTTCCATTTTTATTCGGTACTGAGCATAGGACTATACTCCGTCTCACTCTCACCTGATAGTGACGTCAGAAAAGACGTCATTAACCGGCGAAGTGCTAAAAAATGCTAAAAACATACCACTCCGCTGCCGGTGTTGACGTTGTCGTCTGATCTGTTAGCTGTGGATGCTTTTTTCACATTTATATCTATATTTATATTTTATATAATTTACAATAATTCATTACTTGAATAATAGAAAAATAAACTTTCCTCTTTGCACTTTCCTCTCACGTTATTTCTCGCGTTCGAGTAAGAAGCCATTTTATCAAATACAGTAATCTCGTTAACGGACGATCGCTAGATCTATATTTCTATCCGGTGATTGTCACCAGTACATTACTGAAATTATTTACAACTATAAAAAAGTATTAAAAACTATGTACTTGATATGAAATTAAAACCTATTGCAAAGGAAATAATTCTGCGATTTATTTTTTGAAGCGGATAGTTACAACCAAAGATCGCGTAACGTCACTATCAGTTGAGAGTGAGACGGAGTATAGATCGTTGACGCGGGATCATTCCAAAATCGTTTACATCCATAGTTGGGTCAATCGGCTTCTACCTGAAAATTCTGAAAGTTAAAATCTTGAATTAATTTAAGATTCGTATATTAAACCCTTATCATGTACCAACTAACCAGTCATTAAGATGCGCCAGAAAGTATACCAAATACAATACTGTATTTTGTTTACTGTTAAGTCTCATTACGTAATTGTCATTTCTTTTCAGATTTACTTTGTGTTTAACATATTTTTCAATTACAATTTTGCCAAATTTTCCTCACATAGCCAGTTCATAAGAGTTCGGCTTCTGAAGTAGATTTAATTTTTCGTATAAACTTTTGATATGACCGAATAGTTGATGTGCAATTGATCGCATTGAAAGATGAATCTTTAAGCAAAAAATAATCTCAAAACGACTTGTTCTCAACACGTGATAAAATGTAGAAAGAATTTTTAAGTTGTTTTTATTTTATTGCACAGATTTTGTTGAGTTCTCTTGTCGAAGCAGTTAAAATTTATAATTTATGTTAAGGCTGGTTCCCACTAGAGCTACGTTCCGTCTCCGTCCGTCCCCGCCACTCCGTCATTCGTAATCGACTCCGTCAAAAGTGTTCACACCAAGGATTAGGTAAAATGGATACGAATCTTCGCCGATTTTTAAAACTCCGTTTCCTGCAACCACTAGATGGCATTAGTGTTTGTGAAAAGATGGCGTCCGGTGGTCACTGCTGTTGTGCTGCTTCTTTTTGCAGCAATTATAAGAAGAAAACACCAGAAATATCATTCTTCCGATTTCCCAGAGATGCTGGAAGATATGTGTAATAATAGCATAATAGTATTGTAATCATCTGCCGTCTTATGCGTTCTTCGAATGTAGAATTTAAATATGGCCGACGAACAAATATTGTTCAAAAGGCT
>AYEL01085459.1:0-32261 GCA_000484575.1 Olivierus martensii | reverse complement strand
CTTGAAATTTGTTAAGAATATGTATAATTATTATTTTTTGAAATTTTGTATTTTGTTCTGAGTTCTAGAACACCAGCGCTTGTTAAACAGTTGGTTGTTCGATAAAAAATTGCATATAATTTGAGAGCTGAGGAGGGCTAATGTAAAGCCGAAAACGTTTCTCTCCTAATAAAAAAGTTTATTTTTAAAAGATAGTTCCTGGACTGCTTTGTAGTGCTGGTAGTTATATGTTTCTTAATTCTATAGAATGCCTACATTTCATACTTTGCCAGTAACATATACATTATGTGTATTCCTATTATCAGTATATGCCAACTGCTGGATTCAATACTGGATCTTCTAGTAAAATCAGAAGTCAGTTTTGTCTCAAAATCAATGATAATCATAGAGTAAGTTTAATATACTTGATACAACAAGTGAAGAAAATAAGAAAGAAACCAAAAACATTTCATTTTTGTGAAAATCAAATAGTTTTTCACAAAAATGAAGATTTTTTTTCACAAAACATAAAACAACTATAACAAACGAATGTAGCATTATTTAGCTATGTAGCTAAATAGTGCTACATTCGTTTGTTTTTGTTATCTTCCACTATAGCAGAAGTTAAACACCTATGTCAAACCTACAATGTACAACTATGTCAACTGTCACTATCTCACTAGTTCTATCATTGAAGTATTCTGCTAAGGACAATTGATATAATTTTGAACTTATTTTATTAATGCAGCACCAAACTTTTTCTATGACGGAACACTTCACAAATCCTGAAATTTTTACAGAAAACTTTGGTTATTTTATAGAATAGGTAAATATTAATAATAAATAAATAAATTAGGCAAAACAAACATTTTTTATCAAATTGTAATTATGTAAAATAAACTAGCAATTCCAGTTTCAACTTGGCACAGTATTTTAATTAAATCATATAAGACTGATTAATTTTCATAATTTTTTACAGAACACTTATAGATCTGCTGCAGAACATAGTTTGGGAAACGCTGTGTTAATGCTTGGGCTATAAGCAAGTAGACCGAGACAAATAAAGAAGCTTATGTTCTCCAAGGAAGTTTGGTACTTTTGTAAATAGACACTAACAAATATTTCTTATCACCATCTCCATATTTGTCTGCAGCAGCAAATCATCTATCATATTTGCCACCAACTTTTGTTAGTATGTTAAGGTCTCGCTATCATGCCAGCTCTGCTCTTTTTGTAAACAATAGTACTGCCTGCTCTCATATTTTTATGTTTATACAGGGTTATCTATTTGAAATCTCTGATGTTCAATCTTCAACTTTTGTCAGTTCTTATAGTAATTTTCATGGATTTTTGCAGCATTTTGAAAAAAATAAAGAAATTTAGTTTAAATTTATAATGCTATTGTATCAAAGGCTTAAGGTAGCTTACTTTGTTAAAAATGGGGCTCTATATGCTATCTAATGATATAGTATTTTTTACTCTTTTACAATTATTAATTTCAAAAATTTATAAGCATTCAAAATGTGACATGTTTTCAATGCATTTGTCATGAGATTATCCCTACCTGGTGCAAAAAAGACAGTTCTACATCAAAAAAGTGGTATAGACTTATGCTCTGTTAAATTGAAAATTTGGTTTACAAAACCTAAGGTTTTGTAAGCTAAGCAATACTTGTATATGAATCTTTAACACAATATAACTGCCAATTGCATATTTAATCACCTATTAGTGAGGGTGAATGTTTAACTTTCTAGTGAATTAATCATTATTATAGCAATTTATAAAACTATACATCTCAAAAATGTTTACTGATATTATATTTGAGATATATAAGGTAGTTGAAAACTTGTCCTTGAAAACTTTGATCTATCTGTATGTTAAGCTCTTTCTCCTGTTTGGTACTACTGCTTTCAAGGCTTTAAAACTGTTGCAAGTGTACCCATTACTCACTTTTTGCCATTTTATTACTGTTTGTTACTCTAAGCTAGTGGTCCCCAAACTATTTAAATCTTGCATCCCTTTAGCGGTAAAGAAAGCTGCATACACCCCAAACAATAGACATACAGGATAATTCAAAAGGTTGGAGAAAAATTGAAGAAGCATATAGAGGAGGTAATTATAAGCAAAAGATCTTAGGGTCTCTTTTTTTGATTTGAGGTTTTGTTAAAAACATATAACATCTGAAAGTTTTGTGATGTATTTGATATGGTGTGGTGTGTAGCATCTGACATGGTACATGGAATGCAGAGAGTTTTGAGAATGTCCCAGAATTTTGTTCAACAATGCTATGTTTGCATTGAAATGTGGTGGTCGACAGTTCGAACAACTTTTGTAAAATTGTGTGTAGGTGCTGTATGATTATATCCGTGCTGATGTAATCTTTGCATAATAAATGTTGCCAATCCTAAGATTATTTCATCGATCTGTTATGAGATTCTCAGTAATAGAACTGGTCTAAAAATGGTTGTGGCTTGGCTTACTTTCATCATTTTACACACATTTCAATATCTAGAGAAAATAATGTCACAAAACTTTCAGATGTTATATCTTTTTAACAAAGCATCAAATCAAAAAATGACCTTAAGAACTTTTGCTTAGAAGTGCCTCCTCTATATGCTCCTTCAATTTTTCCCTAACCTTCTGAATCACCCTTTATATTATGATAGTACTCTATTGTTTAGTACTACTGCTGCTTGTTGTTAACCTCTTGTTTGATACTTCTTTTGTCAGGCTTTAAAACTGTTGCAAGTTTTCCCTTTGCCATTTTATTACTATTTGTTACTCTAAAGTCCCCAAACTTTTTAAACCATGCATCCCTTTAGCAGTAAAGAAAATTGCATGCACTCCATACAATAGACAAATATTATGATAAGCAAAAAAAATGCACACTAAAAATTTCTTATACATCCCTATGGGTACATACATCATACTTCAGGGGCCACTAATTTATGTGATGATCAATCCATACATGGCTATTGCAGTTTGTTATTCCAAGATAAATCATCGATAATATACAATTATCACAAGGGTTTTCATCAACAGAATTGCCTAATTTTGACATATGACTATAGATTGATATCTTGACTAATGAGACTTCTTTTAGAAAATTTAAAAATCAACATATTTTGATATTTCTTATAGTGCTATGTCAACCAAGATTATATATCAGGCATAATAATAAGCCATTATATAATAAAACTCTTGACACATATGAAGAGTACATTGGCATGACAATTAGATCATTAAAAACAAGATTAAAAGAGTATCAAGCCAATATTGTTTTAGGTAGGAATTGGACAGCATTAGCTAATAAGGCTTATCACTATGATATAATTGTTGAGTGGAACAGCACTAAAAGTGTAAATAAATTGTTGGTAATTCCCTCTAAGGATCTACCATAGAAGCAATAAAAATTGCTACGATGAAGCAATAGCATTATAATGTAATTAATGACAATCTATCTTGTTGTAGGAGTTTTTATTATTGCTGCTTACACTATTTTTCTTTCCTTTTTCACATATTTTAATTGCTTTAATTATTGCATAATTATATTGTAAATGAATTTATTATATTTTATTAACTTACAGTTTATTTTATTCCTTATATAAACATAGAATATATTTTTTCGTCTATATTATTCGAATATATTATGCCTGAGTGTGTATATATATAATATGCAATCAGGCAATAGTATAGAACTGCAGTTTTTGTTAAGCCTTTTTATTCTTTGTATGCCATTGATGTTGACCTATAATAGAATCAAAAACATTTTAATATACTGTACTTTTTCTGATTAAAGTGTTTTTATTATTGAGTACCTAAATTAGTACAGATTAAAATTTTATCAATCTTTTATTTAAATTTTTTGAAAAATGAAAAAGAAAAGGTTCAAAAAAGAACAAAAATATTGAATTATAAATAATTAAATATATGAAACATTTCTATAATATGAAGTGCATATTAAAGGAAAAATAGATGAATTTTATTATTAATGTATAACTAATTATTCATCAATGTTATGATAAAGAATATAATATTTTTTCTGAATGAACTTTATAGTTTGGCTAAATTTTTGATACCTTTTATTGAAACAAACAAGATAGTTACATTCCATTTTTTATAATAATAAATAGTCTACTTCAATCACAGAGAGACATAATTCAAATATTTTCAAAGTCTTATTTACATTTTACTACAAATTTTTTGATTAATTTTCTAGAATTTTTTCAAATGCGGAAGAGTTAGCATACACATTTTCAACAATCATCTTTAATGTTGTTTATAAAATATTTTATTTTGCTAATTAAAATGCAATTCTTTATTAATGTTTTAAATTTTTTTCTAAAATTGTAAATCCTATAATAATACAGGGTGATCCAAAAAGGTTGTGCCAAAATTTACAAACTAGTAGAAAATAAAATTCTGAGTAAAAAAGTTTAATCACATTTTTTGATTTGAGACTCCGTTTAAAAGATATGACATGTGAAAGTTTTGTGACATCATTTCCGTTTTGATATACATGAGAGAAAATAAAAACATTGAAAAAATTAAGTACACTCATCCCTCGATTTACATGGTAGATAATTCCTGGAAAAATCATGCAAACTGAAATTGTGTAAAACGAGACGCAGAATTCATACAAAATGGAAGGATATGTTCAATTAAACTGTAAACTATGTAAATCAGTCTAAAGAAAATAAAGAAAAGTCAAGGATATGTTCTTTATAACAGTGTAAAATGAGATAAGGATTAAAGAAAAAAGGGGATTGGTTCATTAATTTTTAGACACAAAATTTAATGTTTATACTTTTTCAATTTATTTTTGAAAATGAAAACAAACATTAATTAACACCAAATACAGTACAAAAAAAATTAACCATATTCCGTAAAAACAATAAAAGATTTCAAACATAAATAGGCGAGCTGCAAGCCTGAGTTAAGTTTTAGATGAACTGCAAGACTTGAACAGTAAAAGATGATGGTATGCTATAAATTGTGAAAGCGAAAATGGACTAAGAAGAACTGTTTTGAACTGCGAGACTTGGACAGTAAAAGTTAATAGTGAGTGATAAAGCGAAAGTTCAGCGATAAACTGAAAGCCGAAAGTGGACTAAGAAGAACTGTGAGTTACATTAAAGACATAGATTAGTGTTGTATGAGATAATTATCGGATTTTGTAGTGAATTTAGTAAAGACATAGATTAGTGTTGTATGAGATAATTATCGGATTTTGTTTTCGATTTAGTTATAGTGAAGATAGAGTATTGTATAAGATATTATCAATTTTGTATTGAATTTAGTTATAGGGAAACAAGATTATTTTGTTTTGTGTCTTTGTATTGAATTTAGTTATAGTGAAACAAAATTATTTTGTTTTGTGTGTAAATAAATTGGACTATACAAAATATAGCGTATTCTCTCTTTATTAATCTCTATGAACTCATAAATCCACAAAATGTGACAATATGATACTCTTTTAATTTATAAATGGCATAATGCAAAACAATCAAAATAAAACCCCCAAAAAAATTTTTTGTTTTCATTTAAAAATAGTGTAAAAGCGAAACTGTGTAAATTGAGTACCATGCAAATCGAGGAATAGGTGTACTGAAATTAAATTTATTGATTTAAATTAATAAAATTGCAAATTACTGCAGCTTTAATTAATTAATAATGTTAGATGAAATGTTTGATATTTACAAAAATAACTCTGGACAGACATCTGTGTTGCAGAAAAGTTCTCCTGTACAGACGTTCCATTGCTCTACTATTTGCACTGTTGTGCCCATAAATGAGATGCATATCTGCCAATTCTGCATAAGAATAGTGATCCACAACCCTATCAAAAATACTGTAGTAAACAATACACAACTACCAAACCAGGAAGAGTTAGCTTAATTTAACATTTGAAAATGATTATGTTCGAAAATGAATTTTGCGTATGTAAAACAATTACATTTCATTTAAATAATCGGTTGCTAACTTAATAAACAATGTATTCTCAATGTTCTAATTTTTTAGGATAGTTTTCAAGGAGTTAAAATTTATAGATGATTTTAAAAATGCAAATAAACATATTTTTTAAATATTTTTTGACTGAACCGGAAATGACGTTACAAAACTTTCACGCCTTATATCTTTTAAACGGAGCTTCAACCAAAAAAGCTTTTTTACTCAGAATTTTATCCTCTACAACTCTAAATTTTGCACAACCTTTCTGAATCACTCTGTTTATTACTGTTTATGTACAATAATAATAAATATTATAAACAATAGAAAAATTTATAAAAAATAATTTATAAAAAGCTACCTACACACACATATATGTACACATTTCATTTAAAAATATAGAGATTAATTAAAAGAACAAAAATAGATATTAAACTATCCATTACAATAATAATAAATAAATAAGATATAATTATTTTCTCATCCTATAAAATTAAATGAAAAATCTGATCATTCATAGATACATTTTAAAGATGGAACAACAAGACTAATTACAATATCAGCCTATTATTATTGAAAGAATAATTAAAATTTAAAGTCATATAATTAAAACTTGAAAGAAAAATCCATCCTAAGTCTATAGATACCATTATTAAGAGAAACAATAAAAATATAACATTTATATTTAATTTGTTAGAATATAGATTAATTTATATCTAATTATAAAATTATACTATTACTGTTATTTCTCAAACAATAAAAGAACTAATGCCAAATATAAAAAAGTTTTATAGTCTTACTAATAAACTAAAAAAGCAGTTTTTTCAAATTATTATTATTATTATTATTATTATTATTATTCTTTTTTTTTTTTGATTCCTTCTTTGTTTTCCATATAGTGAAAAGTATGAGTTAAAACCTAACAAACAAGACAGCAAATATTTTTGAGACATTTAAATTAAAAAATAATATTTAAATCATTCAAAATATTTTTCAGCAGAGCTTCACTGAGATAAAAATTTCTCATAAATACAATAGCATTTTATTGACTAAAAAATAAACAAAGTATCTAACTGAACAATGATTCTTTGGGATTCTTAAAAATGCAAAAAATCACAGAAATAGAATGATAACAAAAAGTGTTTATATAAAAGGTTTTAACACTCATTATTATTAATGGCAAGTGCCATATTTTTCAAAGAAAGAATTAACAGTGTAATACAAAAGTATATTTCAAATATTCAAGCATTTATACTATTAATATAATTTAGATTAGATCTATTTGCAAAATTAGGAAACCATTAAATTAATTTTAATATAATGAAAAATATTAAACAGCATGGGATTAATTCTGACTGTTGCTTCTTACGTGACTTTAAAGCTTGAATATTTGTTATTTTTTTTATAAATCATTTAAGATACTCACTGTTCTGTTGAATAAAATAAGTTTAGTTTGATCCGTTGTACTTTGTAATTAAAGAATTGTTCACACTCTTCCTTTCTGCAGCAGTATTATAATGCTGTTACTTCCAAAGATGGCTTTTGCCATTAATTATAGTTAAGTATTAAACTTTTTATGAAAACACACATCCATTTTATTTCTGCAATTTTTGCCCAAATGGGTTTTAGTTTTGCTAGCAAGGTAAAAATTTATATTAATATTTTAAATACAATATTTAAAAATAAAACTCAAATATTTTTCATGAAAATATTAAATAATTAAATTTTTTATTATTATTATTGACTACTTTAATTAAAGAACAAAGTTTTCATAATACCAATCATCAATCAAAAATATTGAAATTTTTGTTAAAATATATGATTCTCATTATATAAAAATCAAATTTCTTTTATAAGATGTGAATCATAACTATATATTTTTTAAAATAAATTTCATTAAAATGTGATTAAATTATCTTTATATAAATAACAGAATGACGAAACAAGATAACAATTTTGAGTTTCAACAATCTGTCAATTTGTACTAATATATAAATAAGATTCAAATTTAGCATATACAAGAAAAATTTTAAGAATTAAAACATGAAATGAAAAACTCATCATCTTATAACTAAATATTCCCATAATTAATAATTTTTTTGAGTTATATCTATGTAACTAAAAGATTATTTTAACAGCTTAGTCATTTATTTAAATATACAAATAATATAAAATCTATGTCTGCATTATATATACTTGTATATATATATATATGTATATGTATACATACATACACACACAAACATATACACACAGGCCTATATATATATACATGCTTTTGTGTATATGTGTATGTGATTATGTACAGATAATAATTACACAAAATTTCTCTGTATTTAAATATAGATCACTATTACTCATTTATAATACACAAAATTTACGGTTTTAAGTCTTCATTCACTCATTAATATATACTAATAATTCAAACATTGTATTTAGAAAATCGATAAAATTTCTTTTATTGGTTTTTTTCTAATTACTCAATTATCATAAAATAACTCAAACACTTATTCCTTATATAAAACAAGCTCATTAGTATAGCAAAAATACGTTAATGGTAAACAAAAGATCCGATCACAAGAGCTTCCAGTGCATTGTCTCCAACCAACGCTAAAATGACTTTATTATCCAATTAAAAGGAAAACCTTAAATTGTAATAACTAACCAAATCATCATATAAGCAATCTTAACCAAGACAGTAACTCACACGACACTTTTTAATACTTATAAATATTTTAAAATACACTAACCAAAATCATTCTACGGGAATGTGCCCTTAAACCTAATTATCTTAACTGTTGGAGAAAGAATAATAAGAATCAAAACTATTGGTACAAACATTTGAATGAATACATGTAAAATAAAATAATTTTATAAATAAGATATATCGAAGCTGTATTTACCGTGATGGAGTGGATTTAAGGCACCTTACAATCCACTCTTCAATACACGGCGACCGACATATTGGATATCGGAGGCATTCTGGGTAAAAAATAATCGGGGAGTTGGTTTGTTGTTGTGACAGAATTGTTGATTCGGCTAAGATTCAACAGATCATTTTTAGATCGTTACTCGATGACAATTAACAATTGAAACTGTTAAAAGCTAACATTTAAACAAATGTTTTAAACCATTGTAATTCTCTGATTAAAATTATAATGGCGGGAAAATTAATCACGATTATGACGTCATTAATGTCGTCAGCGACAATGACATTTTAAACTTTATAAAATTTGAAGTCGACTGGTTCGAATTAAAACGATCACGCCAAACAATGAAGTAGTTTGGATTATATATAAGACTGACTTCGAAAAAATTGCAAATATTTTTTTCTAAGGACAATTTATGTAATTCCAGATCAAAGACTTCTAGGGATTTTTATATTATTATAAATATTATGAAAAATCTGTTATTGCATATTGTCAAATTCTAATTATGAAAATTATAATGTTTTAAGATTTAAAATGTAAAGAACCAGTTGTCAAACCGGACACACAACTATCCCCGAAAGGTTACTTTCCCGCAATACAGTAAATTCTATTTTTGTATAAAAATCGTATAAAAATAAATTTGATAATTCAAAAATGTTTTAAAATTTTAGGCATTAAATATTATTTTATATAATTTCCGTATTTACATAACATAAAAAAATCCCTACTTTCCTTCTCTCATTTATTAAATACAATACACATTATATTTTATATTTAAAAAATTTCGATATATGGTAGGAACATTAAATAATCGTAATTTTGCATTTTAAATTTTAATTATATTTAATCTTGTATTCAATATTGTTTTGCTTTGAATTCAGTTTGATAGTTCTAGACAGGTGCTTGACCTCATCTCATGCAGCATCCACATTGACATGTTTAAAAGGCGTTTCGCCAAACTAGTTTTTTAATTTTTTTTTATACTAACTTAAGTTCTTTCTAATCATAAGTATTTAACTTTTATTTAATGTAAATATAACAAAACGAAAAACCGTTTTTTTTCCCTTCTTTTCTTTTTTGTGAAGAGATATTAACAATTATAGTACGATATTAAATTAGGCAGTATAAGGAAATCTCCCTATTAAAAAGGGAATATAGGAGATGAGTAAGGAGGTGATCGAATAATATAGGGGGTAAGCGTAATATTTATCCAGGAAAAAGCGATATACAATATATTTACCGTATATAGTATTTACTTTCATTTTATTATTTAAAAACAGACGCGAATTTTTATAGAAAAATTTCATTTTTATCTGGATATTCCATTAAGTGATATTAAATATAAAAAGTATTGCTGAATAGTAAATACTGTATACTATATCTAAAAATTACTGAAAATTTTACAGAAAATTACAGAATCTTCTTGAAAAGAAAAACTGAAAATGAGGATTAATAAGACAATAGCGATCGAAATAAGGAAAATTTCGCCATAAAAATTTATTCTAGAAAAGTATTTCAATTTTATCCGCATAAAGTTGCAAATAAAAATTAATTTTTATTAATATATTTTAATTAATTTTATCGATAAAGATTTAATCCATAATAAATTACATCTTTAAAAATTAAGATCGTAAAGTTAACGATTTTCTAATTTAAAAAAAAAATATATATATATTTTATTTCCCTATCAAAAGTTTAAAAGTAATAGTAAGTATTCAGATTTATACTGTTCATGTTCCTTTGTTATAATGAGAATAAATAACGAGTCAGGTTGTATTTTGTGGTTCTAAGAGTGTAATGACCTATCGAAGCTGTTGTACACTGTAGGACGATCGTCACACCTATGTAAATTAATTGATTGCTAAGAAATACTGTAAAGACATCCTCGCAAGAGTTAAACAAGATCAGTAGCAGAAATAAGATTTAAAAAGTGCTATATATATATATAATTCAATTTTATACGTACTGATTAAAGTATGCATAAAATCACGAGAATCCTCCTATGGCAGATGCTTATTGACTAAAAAAAATATCTTAAACGTTGAATTAAATGCATATTGGAATAAATTTTTATTGAGTGAAGTCAAAAAAGCATAAATTTAAAACTCAAACTGCTCGTTACAAAAACAGTTCTAATTTATTAACATAGATGTAGAAGATTTTTCTTTATTAATTTCTCACTGCAGGGATAAATTTGTAATTTAAAATTATTTAAAAGAAATTTTGACTGACTACAGAAAATTATTTATATATGTTACATTCTATCCATAATTCATGAAATAAATATTAATGTTGTGCCTTCCAATTAATTTAATTTATACAAAAATAAATAAATATTCAAATCGGATCATTGAGATTAATGAAAGATTAATAGAAAGTTTTCTTAATGCAATTTTTTTTAAATACTGTACTGTCTAATTTCGGGAACTTTTTCCTATAGAACTGTAATCTCAGGAACTTTTTCCTATAGAAAAAGTTACTGAGATTACAGAAATGAATATTTTTTTCTGTAGTTCTTACAGAAAAAATAAAATATTCATTTTAATCGAAACATAAAACTAGATAACTTTCATGGATTTGAAATTAGGGGAATATCCCTAAAAGAAAATAATTAGTGGAATTTAAATGTAGTCGAATATTAAATAAAAATTGTTTATATTATTGTAATTAATTATTATTTGTATCGAATATAAGATTTTAATTACATATTAAATTTTTATATCTCTCAGATATAGTATTTATATTGCGTAACAATACTAGCACGGAATACGTAACAATTAACAATCTCATACTACATACAAGAGACGTTTTTGGACCAGTGTTCGAAAGCCAGTATATACGTGTTCTCTGCAATAGTTTCCTCGATTTTAGAAATTCGTGACCACAGTATCAAGTAAGCTTATAATAACATTTATCCTTTTTTAAATCATGTTAAACTTTCCTCCAGATATTTATTATCCTTCTACAGGATATAATTAAGAATAACTAAATTATGATATGATATAAAAAAATAGCAAAATCGATGTTTTGTTTTATTTTCACACATAGTACTGTATTGTTTAATATAGTGGCATAAATAAAATATTCAAATCTTTGTATAATTAAAATTAGTTATTATTTTTTGGAAATATTTTGCTCTTTATAAATGTAATTGTTTCTATTATATATTTATAAACTCCATCTTATCAATTACTCAGAAAATTTAATGATCAATAGGTGATCAAGCTTAAATGCGCATTACATGAATTAGTCATTCCTATATTGTAATTTTATAAATTATCTACTCATTAAAAAATGCTTGGATGCATAAAACTATTAATGTTATTTTTAATCCTTTTTAAGTAGTTTTATTGTATATATTAAAATTATTTTGGCAAAAATATTTAATATTATGTATAATAGTTACAAAATAGCCATGGTACTCCGCCTGTTGTTACAGTTCTCAAAGCTCTTATTACTAGTTAATTTGTTAAAAGTTTTGATTGTGTCTTTATACTAAATAATACAATACTGTATTTGGAAATAAAACAAAATATCAATATCGATATTTTTTGTATTACATCATAATTTAATTATTTAAAAAAGGATAAATTTTATATTATAAGCCTAATTGAAAGAGTTATAACAAAAAATAACATTCTTAGGTAGTTGTAGTTTAATTCAAATCACCGAGGGTATTTATGACCGAAATTAAACTTATTTCTCATCAAAATTAATAAATTAGACTATTCGAAATTAATTTTTTTGCAACAATTTTTGTAAAGGGCTCTTATAGTTAAGCTGATCCTGAATTCCATATCTCTTTGAACCGGGGCTGGATCTTTTATATTTTGTGAATCCAAAATATGTTAGATACTGGTCTCAAACTCAAATTGCTTTATGGGCCGAATGCGCAATTCGAAAGGAAATGAAGGGCGAATATTTTAAAAGAAAATTACAATGAAAGGAAAATATTTATTTGTAATTTTCATTTTTTCTTACCAAGATATCGAAGTAGCATTATATAATTATGAGATAATAAAACAGTTTTATTGACGTTAAATTGTAATAATTTTCCGAGTGTAATATGTATTTAAACATCACAGGCCACACAAGGTTGCTTTGTGGGCCGCCAATTTGAGACCACTGTGTTAGCACACCATACTTTATTCTTATTGTAGAAGATATCTCTTTTTTAAATTTAAATTTTAGATAGATTTTTATCAGTTATATTGACTTTTCAAACGTCATTGAATTATTTTCTACTATCTTTATAATTAATAGTAGAGAAACTTTTCACAAAAATAAAAATGCTATCATTGATTTGATATCATTAATTAATTTTAAATGTTTCTATTATTAATTTTAATATCAAGTACATATGACATTTAACATGTATTCGAGTTCAGTCCGAATCGTGTTATTGTTTCGAAGACATTAATAATGAAACATTTCAATCTTTATGTTTAATTCATTTGTTGACTTTTAACAAACACAAAAAAACCAACAAATAAAACTTTAAAATAAGCCTATTAGTCCGGCATTAATTATTACATATAGATTTATAAAAAATTTCAAGTATTTGCAGATTATTGATAATGTCGATACGACCTTTAATGATCAGGAAATATTGTTGTAATCACGAATTCATTAGCTCTTAATAAATAAGTTAAACGCGCACTAGCCTCGTTTGATTCTACGTACTGATAGAAAAGTATACTAAACAGTTAATGCATAAAAAAAGACTACAGAACTGTTATATAATTTCTTTCACTTATATACTCTATTAATTTTATAGATGATTATATTGCTTATCACGTAGACGAATTTGATAATACGCTATATTCATTTCATTTTATATTTTATACATTCTGAATGTGTAATATTTATCAGCTTTATTTTGACTATAGCTTTATCATTTTACAAATCCAACTTGCATATACAGTACTTCATAATGCAGAAGAGTTTGACAATTCCATTTCGTTCTTAACACAGAAATTGTATGCGTAATTATATCATATATCTGCACATATTAAATAATCTACTGAATTAATGTTTAGTTTTGTTAAAAGATATCACAAAAGTGAACGTAATTCCGGACATCTGAGAAAGATTTATATGGTAGCGAACACGAGAAAAAGAGCAAAACGGGCAATTGGGTCACACAAACCGATACATTGATTAAACATGTAGGTAGCAATGTAAAAAGTTTATAATTTCTTTCCAACACTCGTTTCAAAGATTGTGTCACGTTATCTTTAGCAATCATCGGTATACCAGTTTAATATTTTATCAAAAAGAATACAAGTTTATAAATCATATAATCATATATCGTTGTGTGTACACAGCTCCGATTTATAATAAAAATCTTTATTGACACGTAACAAAAATATGTTTTATTCACGTATTCAGTTCTAATTTACCCAATTTTTAAATCCTTAAATCGCATATGTGGCAAACGTGTTCATAGCATAACCACGATTTGGATAGATCTGCTGGTGCAATGAGAGGCCGTGATTTGACAGGGTCAAGACAATAAGTCACAGACTTTCCCTTCCGTATCGAAATAACAAAATAATGTACTGTGCTACAAGGGCATTCCCCCTATGAATATCGTGCCCCTTATAATTTTACACATTGCTTCGCATTGTATGCATAATTCTGATCTACGTTACTTCTGACCCTGCCAAATAGTTATGAAAGAAAGTACTGTATAAGCACTCTCCATAAAATACTTTCTTCCATAATTTCGAAATGCGGTACGGAAATCTGGAAAATTCATTCCCTTTCCACTTTAGTCGAGACCGATTCTATATTTTAATCAATCATGCCTATTTATAGATGGATAATTTAACTGACCGTGTTTCTTTCTCCAACTTAAAACTATAAAATAGCTTAAGACTATTGAAAAAATAGCCAACAAGCCCTTAAATAATAACAATCTTATCGTTATTATAAGTGACATACTATAACGTACGGACAAGTTCATGATCATCGATACCCGATAATCAACTACGTTTGTATAAGACATTATCGTTAAAAAAATTGGTGACGAATAGAAAGTAGTCACATACTACACCCATTTTAATCATAATTGATAAACTGATTGTCATTTCCAGTTGATGGATCATTATCTTTACAATAATAAACGAAAGTAAAACAGTAAAATCGCGATTGATGCTCCATCTATCAGTAGACGGCGAATGTCGTAATTTATTCCAACCTGTGGTTGAACGACCTTCACTGGATAAGGATTATCAACATCGATGGACTAGTATTGTCAAGGACAGCAACCGATGTTCTCGACAACTTAATAGTTGGTGTTCTATGAATAGTATGCAAGTTTCTAGTGTTACGGATCGTAAGAAATATAACTATTCGTCTCGTAACATTTGGAAAATTTCAAAATAATAAAACTGCATCGTAATTTTCAAGCACAGTTCTCAAGTATCGTTCTGCAATTGGGAAATAGCCAAAATTACGTCATATTTTGTTCTGAATAAAATACTGTATATTGTTGTTTAAATAAAATAGGTATCGCGTTTTATCATTAGTAATTTTTAAAAAGTTTACATATTCTGTATTCGTATACTTCGCGCAGGAAGACATAAACAGATGAAATACTAGTAATCAGTCACGTGATCCACTGTGATAGCGACGGGGTTAGCTTAGCGCCGCAATTTGGCATCGATACCCACTGCTTGGTTACCATCACGTGTTTATCTTGGTACATGCTTGGTACTTAAGAGTAATTTGTGATCCAATTGGCTAAAATATAAACTTTGAAACTTTCAGTTAATGTTAAAAAAATTCCCGAGCTTATATTTTAATGCGTAAAAGTGAATAGAAACTTGATCAGATGGGTATTTATCATTGTCGTTTCAGATTTTGTATAATTAAAATAATAAATCACCGGGTAACCTTCGAAATATAGTGCTATACTACTATAAATTGAGTGGGGCATGGTCAACAAGTTTTTGATAAGTTTATAGAATTTAAATTTTTTTCCTTAATTAAAGAATAACGTTAAATTCTTTTAAACAAGCCACAATAAATTATTTTTTAAAACTTATGAAAAGTAAACTCGTAGAATGATAATGAAAGCAAAATGGGAAATTTTCACGTGTATCTCTATAAAATAATTGGGAAAATGAGCGATGAAGTTAAAATTTCTCACACACTATCTAAATCGGTGCGCGCCGCCATTTTGAAAAAAACTTTGCGAGACCTTTAACAGATACAATAAATCTTTCTAACACAATGGGAATTGTCGATTCGTGTTTTAATTATCAATCGACGGTGGCTAATCTTTAATTCTTTGATGTATAGTTTTTCCAAAAGATGAAATTAAAGTATTGAAATAGAAGATTTGCCTCCTTGTCGACTGATGATTAGGTGCGAATCTGTAATTTCGTTGTATTAAAAATTCATTCCAAAAACTATATCGGCTTTCAAGACAGGTTTTCAAAATGGCGGTGAGCACCGGTTTAGGTAGTGCGTATGGAGAATACTATAATTTCATCATTCATTTTCTCGACTCTTCCACCAGACAGAAGAACAGTCCTTTTGGAAAGTTTTTTCTATTCGTCGTCATCTTTCAATAGTTACTATTTTCGTTCATATGGCACTAATGTAAAACTGTACCTTATTAATCACTTAAATGAAACAATAGCCTAGGAGCTTCAGATTTACAAGACCATTCTGTAACATAGAGGTTCAATTTTATTCATATTCAAATATTTATGTGATGAATTTGAATTTTTTTATTCAAATGCAGCTATCTTAGAGTAAAAAAAAATTGCATACAATAGATATATAAAGCATATAAGCTTACATTTTTCGAATATAGATGCTCCTGTATTTACGGTGGAGTTATAAGTTTAATAATTCCCCCATCATAGATTAAAAAAACTGCAAATCAAAAATGACCTACAATGATAGTAATTTTAGTAGTAATAATAGAAAAATGGAAAATAAGATTTTCCAACATGGTAAAATCATCCAGATCTTCCAAGATGGTAAGTGATTGTTTTACTCAATGCCATCAGCCAACTGTAAATTTTTTTATAAAACAGAAAAAGTATTGTTCAGAAAACAGAATACAGAAAAAGTAAGAAAATTTTCTGTGGAAATAGCCACAGTTGTAAGATTGAATGATCATAAATTGAAGAGTACTGTACTTGTAATTTGGGAAAAGCTATAAGTAAAAAAAAATAATTACAATTTAAAAAAAATGAATACTAATATAATTATTAACATAAAGCTTTTAAACTCATAATTGTTAAGAGAAATACCTAATTTATTAATGTAGCCAGCCCTCAACTACAAAAAGACTACATACATTTAAATATGATTAATCTAAATGTTAAAAATTACTTAAAGTCAAAAGTTATATTGACTCAAAAATGTGAAATTTATTAGAATGAGATTTAAAAAATATTTCAGATTTTAAATTTTAATATTGTAATGAACCCTCTTTCTCTGGATTTCTTTGAATAATTATAGAAAATTATTCAAATCATTTTGTAAGTCAGGATGTGAAATATTCTATCCTTATATAATTTGGATATTTATATTTCTGTAATTAAAATACAATGTGTTTTTATTTTTAAATTTTGTATAAAACTAATATTCTCATTTTATATATATATATATATGATATGTAGAATTGTCAAGTATATTACTAATTTCTTAATCTCTTGATGATGATGCATTTTCATCAAATATGGCTTAAGCTTTAAAGCACTACCTATATATGTGGATAAATTGTTACTAAAAGATAAACTTTAAAACTCTCAAGTTTCAATCAGGAACAAGATGAAACAGATTCTTAATTTGACAGAAACTTAAGATTTTTATTTGCAGATATTTGTATATCAGGATTGGGATATGCATATTGAATATTTGGTATCTCTTATAATCTGTTTGTGTACAAGTGCTATTTTTAAAAAGTACAATTTTTTTTTAACAGTAAATAAATTAGATGACAAGCAATTTGTATAACTTACTGCTTAAATTCTTCTAACTCACCAATAATGTGACTGCTAAGAGTGCTTTGGTTTATTGGTGACAAGCAATTTTTTATTAAATCATAAAAATAAACAATTGGTTTATTGATGATCTCAAAAAAAGTCTATTGAAAAACAGATATGGTTATATAAACTATCAGAATTATAAGCACAGTGTCTAAAGTGGAAAATGAATACAAAATTTGTTTGAAGCGCTTTCAACTTTAATAAGTCATCGTCAGCACATAGAAAAACTTACAAGTTCGAACAAAAGAACATAAGAATATAGATTATAGAACGCATGAACTTTACAAAATTTAAAATTATAGCATAGTCACTACGTCAGAGTACGACGTTATATATAAAAAAATATATATATAAATATATATACATCATTTAAATAAATTACAAATACGTAAATAAATATAACAATTAATAATATAAGCTATACATAGCATATTATAACAGACTCAGATTATATAAATATTTACAGGTTGTAACTATAATCATACTATGACAATCATAAAAACCATTGTGGAGATATGTTAGCTGGTAAACAGTCATTGATGACATGAGTTTTCTTACTATACCCAGCTATAATTATGGCCTATGCAATCTTGATATCTTCCGCTTTATTATATTGCTTAACTATATGGGCTTGGTTCCATTGAATATCAATATTATGCTCATAAAAATGCTTTACAAGTGCTGTAGAAAATATGCCATTTTTCATGTCATTTTTATGCTCATTCAGACGAGTATCAAGAGACCTGATTGTACTTCCAACATATATTTTGTGCCTACTGTAATCTTTATTGTAAATGGGTATAATATATACACCAGCCCATTTAAGAGATGGTAGAGAAGTTTTATTGTTCTTTATTGTGTGGTAAATCGTATTCAAACGAGCATATGGCAGAGATTTATTACATTTCTTTAAGGCTTTACTTATCGGTCTAATAGCATTATGGTACGGAAGTGGGTGCAAAAACATAACATCAGGCTGTTGTGTTACTTGTAAAGGCATATGTGTCTTTTCGAGGATGGACCTATTAATATTCGCAACAAAAGTTTCATCATAACCATGCTGGCATGCCTGGTTAAGAACTATCTCATACTCATTCTGTCTACTAGTATTATCAGAACAGTGGGTCTGGATTCGTTGCAATAAAAATCTAATAGCCGCTACTTTATACTTAAAAGGGTCATTAGACCACTTAGGAATAAAAACTGGAGTATAAACCGGTTTTCTGTAAACCGAAGTATGGAAAGCACTATTACTAATGAAAATATTAACATCAAGAAAATGGACATTAGTAATAGATCGCTGCTCTAAACTTATATCCAACCCAAGCGATGCATTCTTAAAAAAGTCCATGACAAGGTTTATATCAGTGGAGCATTTACATATTATGAATATATCGTCTACGTACCTTCTAAAAAAACCTAATATTAGCAAACAAAGTTAAAAGTTTTTTTTTTTTTTTATATATAACGTCGTACTCTGACGTAGTGACTATGCTATAATTTTAAATTTTGTAAAGTTCATGCGTTCTATAATCTATATTCTTATGTTCTTTTGTTCGAACTTGTAAGTTTTTCTATGTGCTGACGATGACTTATTAAAGTTGAAAGCGCTTCAAACAAATTTTGTATTCATTTTCCACTTTAGACACTGTGCTTATAATTCTGATAGTTTATATAATTGTTTCTCCAAGTGGAAGTTTTCTCATAGTTATAATATTGACAGATATGGTTTCGATTTATTATAACTATGTACAAAAAAATTTTGTATGGTCATAAATTTAGAAGTTTTTTTGCAAAACCTCTTTATACCATTATAACAAATTTAAATTATATCTGTTTTTCAATAAATCTTTTGATTTAATAAAAATTGTGTGTTGGATTTAATGCTTAAAGCCAGCACACACAATTTTTTTAATCTAGATCATCATGTTTCTAAATATTATTCTATTTATATTTGATTTTAAAAATGTTGACTATAATGTGTTTGTAGCAGAAAATTATAAGTAATTTATGAAAAATAACTTCTGGTTAGATAAAAGAAAATTAAAGTATAATATACAGAAATTATATACTTTAGATATTATTTGAATTGTTCTGAATAATATTTTTATAAAATATTTCTGTTATGATTTTTTTTAGCCTGTTCTTCTATATAAGCAGATACTGATAATCATTTAATGTTGCCACTCCATTCATTTTTAAGTCAAAATAAATTTTAAAAATATTATTCTGTATTTATTGAGAAGTTTTATATTTTTAGACTTCTAAATACAGTAAAAGTGAAACTAATACACTGCCTGAATATTATAAGAGAAACTCCTTAGCACTATAGGCAGGGTCAAGAAAAAACACAACTTAGATCTTCAATTTAAAAAATAGTAGTGCTTTCGATTTTTTAATAACAAAATCCTCTTCAGCTGTACACAATTTACAGCTGAAGAGGATTAAAAAATTGTTGTTAAAAAATCGAAAGCGCTACTATTTTTTAAATTGAAGATCTAAGTTGTGTTTTTTCTTGACCCTGCCTTAGTGCTAAGGAGTTTCTCTTATTTTTAGACTTCTTATATTAAATGCATATGAAGAAGTACAATATTAATGCAATATTGTTTTCACAATTTGATGATTGATTTTTCCAAATTAAAAGATTTTGATTTAGAAAGTATGAAAATTAGTCCCATCTTTCCTTCATCTGTACAATATCCAAGTACAGTGGGTCCTTATTTAACATTAGGGTTAAGTTCTTGTAAATCATGATATTAACTGAAAACAAAAACTCTATTGATCTAACATATAAATTTTCCAAGATGTGAATTCCTGATTTGATCTGGGATCCTCTAAATGGAAAGTCAGCATTTGCACCCAGTCACTCTGAATGTCCTGTGTACTGTATATATTGTCTATGAACAATATATACAGCACACAGGACTAAAGTAAATATAACTATTAATAGTTTAGTTAATATATTGTTCATAGACAATATAATATACTTGAGTTAGTGCTCATATAAAGTATGGTTTATCTTGGTTTCTATAATTATAGGTTTCCATTTCATTTTCTCTCTATTATTAAGGGAAATGTAAGAAAACAAGGCTTTATTCTGTTTCACTGCTTTAAAATATTTTACTTTTTAATTAATTTGGTTTTTGCTTTTAATGTAATAGCTAAATGACATTAAGTGAGGCAACATTAAATGAGGATTTACTGTATATATAAAATAAATTTCAAGTAATTTCACTATGTGGCTATTCATTTTATTGAAATGTTTGAAGATATGGACTGAATTAATTTACAAAATTGAAACAAAATTCTGGATAGATGATTCTTAATTATATACTTTAAAATAATCAAAGTTTTGTTTATTTTTAAGTATAGAATATAATGCTTCCTTTTGGCCCCACAACTGCTTTGTTAGTAAGATATGTAAACAAAGTACCAGGAATAAAAAAAAACATACTCCTGAATCAAAAGTTTATTATATAATGAGCATGATATCTTCTTGTCAGTTATGATTTATAGACGTTAAAAGTGATCACCATTATGATCAAGTTTTATTTAAATCCTATTAAACCAAAATGTCTTTTTTTGAAAGATTGATATATTGAATATAATAATTTCAGCTGCTTCAAAGGCATTTTAGAACTTGTCTCATGTATTACATTGTTACAAATAAATAATGTGATTTAGATGGCCCCACAAATAGAAATAAGATCAGGTAATAATGGAAGTCAAATAACTGCTTCATTTTGCCCTCTCCATTAACCTGTATATTATGCTTAAATATTACATATATCTGTCTAAATATCATTTGATATTGCTAGAATAATGAGCAGAAGTTCATTATGCAGTATCCACATTTTCTAGCCAATAATATTTCGTCCAGTAGTTTTTCAATAAAATTCCTGATAAGAGGTTCTTATACAAGTAGTTCCTAACTTTATGAGTTAATTTGGATCTACAAATTACTTGTGAAGTAAGAACTTATAAACTAAGAATTAATTTTCAATGACATAATATTAAAATTGGGGTTCTGTTCTTAGCAATGCAATTTGACCATAAAAAAATTAAAGGCCAGCAAAATCAATAATGAATTTAATCATATGATTAAACAATGATTTATTTATCTAAATAAATGAAAACATAGCCTTTAAAATCAAGCAGATTATTATTATGAAATTATGCCTTATAAATGTTGTTAATAATTAAAAATAAAAATTCTTTAATACATACATAGATGAGTTTTATATAGATGAACTATTGCCATATGTAGAAACTGGGAATTGTAGTTATTTATATAATTTGCACATTAAGAAAAAGAAAATCCTATTAAAGTTGCTCAATAATCGTAGAAATAGTTGCAATGCTAGAGCTGTTTGAATCCCCTTTCCTACTACTAAAAATACTGCTACTATTACAAGTAAGTGCTACTTTGCTTTTTTGGCTACTATTTTATTTTTTCAGTTTCATAGAGGATGATGGAATTTTTTGTTACAAACCTAGTTGTACTGTATGTATAGCTAAGTACTATATATGAGTTGGAATGCCTTTTTATGAATGATTAACAAGTTCTATGTTTGCTCTGATTAACATTTATTTATTGCAATTAAGGTTCAAATTTTCAATTTTTTCTGACACTATTTGAAAAATCTCACAAATCCAGGAACTTGTTAAATGGATGCTTTTAAACCAGGCATGTCAAACTCATTTTAATTCAAGGGCCATTTAATAAGCCTGTCAGAGGCCTACTGCCAGAAAGGACCTTCGAACCAATGGTGGCGGCTTAAAGAGGTTTGACTGTATTTATTTGATCAATTGACAATTAATTTAACAGTATCACTAAGTCTAACATCATTTATGATTCATATTACCTGAACTTCATCAAGGTCATTCATCTTTTTAAATAAACAAAACTTACAAGACAGGATCATACTCAGGATCATTTACATAAATCTTACAATTTCTACTTTCTTGCTCAAAGGATATTATTGACAATCAAGTCATTCAACTTCACAACTATTATAATTCTAACATTTACCATTCCATCAAAAAGAGAGAATTCTTTAATTTTATTATGAGATCCCAGTTCAGCAGTGACTTTATGCAGATTGGATGACATCACTATATGCACATGTACATTCTCAAAAATAAGATTATTTCATCTTTTACCACTATTTTTGAAAGATAGGATAAAAAGCTTAACATTCACTATTCAAACTAAATTACAATATTAACTATATTAGGAATATATTTTTAAATCAAGTGATTGATATGAAAAACTGAATTAAATCCTATTCAAAATATTTACTCTCTTAAATTAATAATAGTCAGATATTTTAGTTAATAATAATTTTTCATAAATTAATTTTAATTAATGAAAATATTTCTCTCAATTTTTTCTTGGTCAAATCATATTTTAATAGTATTGAAATATAGATTACACATATAATCATTTATAATCTGTAATAAATTAATTTATATAAATAAGAAGTATATTAAAGTTTATAATTTGATAAAGATGTAACAATACTACAGATTCTACATTTACTAAATCTTAATCTATATTTATCAAATTCTGGTCTCATTAAAACTATAAAAAGGATATTTGTGAGAGATGTTACAATAATTAAAATAAAATTAAGATACCTCCTCATTTAATCTTGAAATTATTAAGTTCTTTACTTCTGGAATGCTAAAAATAAAAATAATTATTTGCAGTTTTTAATTTTTAAGTATAATAGAACAAATTATTCTTTAAATCTAAATTAAAAACTTGTTCAATAATCTTAATCTATTTACATTTATTCAATACTTATTAATATATTTCAGCTATTAAACTTTGATAATAGATAACTGAAATTATAAAGTTAATAATGTTTAAATTCAAATGAAAAATATTTAGAGCGAAAATTATTTTTATATTGCAAAGCTTTCTTTTCAATTTCAAGTCAAAATAGAATTAAATTATTACTATTACAATATCTGATTATATTTAATATTAACCCTAAGAAATTATGAAACTGATTTGCATATGCAAGTTCAGTCTTATAAGTAAGAAAAAATGTATTCTTTTATTATAAAAATTTGCATGTATGCATATTCAAGCAAATTTGCATACAAATTTTGTTTTCATTATCTATTGAAATATGCATTTACTTTGTCTCTGATTCATGCACATCCAATATACTGGATCTGCACTTGTAGCAAAATTAATATACTTATGGATATACTGGTATTTGTGGTAAATGTATAAACATATTTATTTTGTTCATAAAAATGCACATTATATACACAAATTACTTACATACTAATAAATTATATTTACATAATATATCTTATAACAAAAATGACAATGCTTTTCAAAGATAAATTTAACAATTTTTAACATAACAATTCTTGTTATCATAAATAACTATAGTATTTATACCAAGAGTTTTTCTGTAAAAAATCATTACAAGATGTCATAGTCTTTAAATCAATAACAACAAAGATGAAAATATCACTTATTTCCTCCTATCTTAATGATATTTACTAAAAATTAACATAAAATCCAAACAAAATAGAATGATTAATTAACCCATCTTCAGCACTTGTTTAAGCAAAAAAAATTTATATTTTAATACTTGTTAAAGATTTTGATAATTATTGAAGATAGCTTTATTAAGCTGAAAGATCTTTAACAAGTATTAAAATATAAATTTTTTTGTTTAAACGAGTGCTAAAGACTGATTAATTAATAGCGCTAATAAGAAGTGAAAGCATATATTGCATATTTTGCAAAATAGAATGGTTGATCAGTTAGTATAAACAGTAGAACAGTAAGTATTAATTAACTAATTAAACAAGAATAATTCATAGAATTCAAAGCTATTGTGGACCTGGTTAGAAGAAAATTTTAATTTAATTTGTCCAGAAATATAATAAATTTTTCTATAATCATAGAAACTAGAAGGGAATCAAAAAGTCCATTTAAGTTTTCACTTATAATTCTTATAATATAGATTTTCCTGTCACTTGATAATTTTATGAATTAAGCAGTTATCCATCATCCTATTCTGGTATGACTACATTTTTTAAATGTTTATAATATAATAATAATAAAAATAATAATAAATAATAATTTCATAACAGATTGATTTACTTTTACTCAAATATTTATTCCATTTAATATTAATTTAAAATAATTTTTTAAAATTATTGAATTATTTTCATTGATTTTATTATTATACTATATTGTAAACACAGTGTAAATATTAAATTTTTAGTATGTGAAGCAATGTTATATGAAGTCTCATTTTTAAAACATTAATCTCTTTCTTAACAATGAATTGATTTTTCCATGTCCCAAACTTGAATTACTCTCCATCATAAACCAGAAAATGAAATTTACTATATCCCTTCTGTCAATGACATGACTATTTAATAAGTACTCACTTTTCATTGGTTGAAAACAAAAGAGAGAATTAAGTATACGGGCTATAGCAATATTATTTATCAATATATAATTGTAAACTGGCAATAAAAGATTGAATTAATAGATGAATTGTTAAATTATCAATAAAAATTTATAAAAATATCACATTTATTAAATAAACTAAATTAATGCTGTATTAGCACAAATTTCAAAAAAATATTGAACTAAAATTTCAATATCTAAATATAATTAATTACTATATTAATAATAATAATTAATTAATAATTATTATATTTAGATATTGAAATTTAGTATAAATCTATATTTATGAAACTAAATAAAATATCTGAGCATTTCTAGCATATAATTTTATCCTGCTTCTATATGTGGCCAATCAAATGTATGTCATCATGGAATTATACATTGTTATACATCTATGACATAATCTTTGTTATGCCAGTATAGTGTTTCATATTTTGTAATGCCATTATTACAATGTATCACAATAACATCACATGACAAATGATATTGCATTTTGGATACTATTTTTAGGATCCTATTTTATCTATAGTGCCAAGTATTATCAAAATTGCCCCAGCATTGTGACATCAAATATCTATACATATCTGTGATATCAATTTTGCTACATCATAATATCACCTATCAGATGACATCACATATCAAATGATAATGAATATTATGATGGCATTATCTTTAGGATCTTGTGACTATCCCAAAATCATTATCCCTGAAATTTAACTGTATTCCTACTTTAAATTTTCTCTAATAATCAATATACCCCAAATTCAAACAAAAATCTGAATGATTAAACTTGCAGTTTTGTCTTATCCAATATTCAGTACAATTCTATATTTGGTACTGCACACAATCATCCTGCTCATATGTTGAATTTTCAACACTAATTCCATTTGATGGATTCTTATGGCTATTATACAAACAAACATTAGACATTGTTTTTTTTTTAATTATTATAGATACTTACAGATGTTTATTGTAGAAGGCATCTAAATTTATTGTAGGAATTTCATTAGGATAGTTTTCATTCCAAATTATCTCCAATAGAAAAGATTTTGAATCATCTTCATTTTTAACCTACAAAAAATCATTTGATATTTTAAAGAATTTAACTTTTGTATTATATAAGAAAAAAATTGATAACTAAAAATATAAAAACATATATTGATACAATGCAATGCTAATGAAGTAACTTATTCCAGATCAGAAATTCTAATCAAGAAAAATGGATATACATTTTCTGTACTTATGAAAAGATTTGCAAAATTATGAAATCTAATATATTTAATAAAAATTTAAGAAGGAAAGACAGTTTCTCTTGAATTATAACCAGAGCATCTGAATAATTGCTAATATCCAATAACAGAAATTGTGGTGAACAAGTTTTCAACAGAGCTTAAGGAAATCAAGTATAGAATATTACAAGATAAATACTTTTTTTTATCTCAGAGAATTTCTTGAAAACAAGTGCCCATACTTTTTATTTCTTGCCTTTTTTGTTGTTACTAGATTGTTCATTTGAATCAATGTCTTTAACCTATTCATTGCTCTTGTTAAGAATCATCAAGGAAGTGAAACAAAAACAATAAAAAATGATATAAAAAAAATCGATGAAAATATGACCCTCTGATGGTGGGTCCTAAATTTTTCCAGTTGCTGAAATATTTTTTTAAAATTATATGTAAACAAACACTGTTTATATTTGAACTGTTTGATAGAATTTGGATTTTTTATCCCATCCTGTCAATTTTATAGTCTAACCTACCAAACCCATTTTGATTATGTGATTTGATAAATGATATTCTGGAAATTTTTGGAAAAAATATAACTTATTTGAAGAAAAATTAGAAAATTCATAAAATAAAAAGATATTGTAGATATCTAAATATTTAACAGCACAAATAGCAATCAAGCATAAATAAAACAGATTTTAATGTAACAAAAATGTTTTCGGTACATTACATACCATCTTCAGTTGAACAGAATGTTCAGTTGAATAATGTACCAAAAACGTTTTTTGTTATATTAATTCTGTTTTATTTATGCTTGACTGCTATTTGTGCTGTTAAATGTTTAGACCTTTGCTGATTGGAGATAAGCAGTTTTTAGTATATTTAAGTTTATTGATATTGTAGATAAGAAAATTTTTATTAATTCTGTTAAAATAAACTAAAATTTATCTTAATTGTTCATTTTTTGTCTTAATTTTACTGATATTTACAAGGGGAGTGCCAAACATGGCCCCCTCCAATTTTGCCAATTTTTATATTTGTTGTAGTACCCATGGTAAAGTAATATGACACAATTCTCAAGCATTCCTAATAAAAAAGGGTTTAAAGTTTTATATGTTGTTTATATACCAATTGATAGTAACATCTTAATAAGTGCTGCCGTAGCACAATGCGTTTGCCATTCGATTACCATAAAATGTCATTGGAAAGTTGTGGGTTCAAGTCTTGTCTTTTTAAGAAATTTTTTTGTTTTAATCAAAATTGAAATGGATTATTGCACAATGTATTTTTAGTAATGAAAAATTACTATTTTGTGATTATTTAAGTTTTTTGTTATGCCTTTTAAAATTTCTATCACAAATATTAAATACACATATAAAGGAATGTAATTAATAAATGAACTTTTTTACACAAAATATTTATTTTAATTAACAAATATAGATTTTATTATTATTCCTCATCAGGAACTATCTCGATCTCTATGGCTGATGTAAACCTATTCAGATGATATGCGTTATAAAAGCATCCAAAACAGAATATTGTTTTACAATGTGCATATTTATTAATGAACAATAGTTGTTCTTCCACTAATTAAATGCCTCTGTATTTAAATTGATGATTCTATATGTATGATTTGCATCAAAGTTTTTAAATGTCAATAAAATATATTTCTCTATCTGAATAATGAAAATGCCATATATTTGTAGAAATGAAGGGTTCATAAAATGTAAGCATTGTAAAACAATATTCTGTTTTGTATGATTTTATAATGAGTATCATCCGAACACATGATGCACATCACCCATACAGATCGAGATGTTCCTGATGAGGAATAATAATAATAATACTAATAATAATAATAATAATAATAATAACAATAATAATAATATCTATATTTGTTAATTCAAATAAATATTTTGTATAAAAAATGTTTATTTATTAATTACATTCCTTTATATGTGTATTTAATATTTGTGATAGAAACTTTAAAAGGCATAACTTAAATAATCACAAAATAATAATTTTTCAATAATAAAAATACATTGTGCAATAATCCATTTCAATTTTGATTAAGACAAAAATAAATTTCTTAAAAAGATGAAACTTGAACCTGCAACCTTCCGATGACATCTTACAGTAATCAACTGGCGAACGCATTATGCTATGGCAGAACTTATTAAAATGTTAATATCAATTGGTATATAAACAACATAGAAAACTTTAAACCCCTTGTTTTGGGAATGCTTCAGAGTTGCATCATATTACTTTACCATGGGTTGGTGGGAGGGTAGTACAACAACATATATAAAAATTGGCAAAATTGGAGGGAGCCATGTTTGGCACTCCCCTTATTAGGAGAAAACTGCAAAAAATGAAACAAATATTTACAGGCCATTTACAAAGGATAGCACTTTTATTGTTTTACAACAGTTTCCTTTTTTAACATGATTTGACCAACAATAGCCAGAAAAAAATCCTGTGTGGTTTACCCACAAAGATGTTTTTTTCTGGCTATTATTGGTCAAATCATGTTAAAACAAAATAAAATTAAAGACAAAAAGCAAGCAAAGAGATAAAGAAGAAGTAAAAATATGTGTAAATATGTTATGTATATAATGATTTCAGTAGTGATTAGAGATGATATCTCAATGTTACAAAAGAATAAAACAATATTAAATCATTATTTATCTTTTTCATCATTGTTATTTATCTTTTAATGATTTCTTTGAATTCTGATCACACTGAGACAATATAGATATTACATGGGTGGTAACTGCTCATCTTCCAATTTCTGATTTGTGTGCAAAAACCAATATATATATTCAAATTTTATGGCTATCTTATGAATATATACCTGATTTTCAAAAATCTCAATTTGCTTTGCAGATTGCAATTTTTTATTTTTTTCCAATCATATATTAATGAAAATTTTTTGCATTTTTCTGAGAGCTGGGATATTTTTTCAATTGTGTATCTCTCAGAAAAATAAATGGAGAGCACATAAAATGAGAATTAGATGTATTTATAAATTACAGAGATATCATTATTTTAGTTACACAAAGTAATTTTGTAAATATTTATTATAGTGTGTTTGAAAAAGAATGTCCCAATTTAAAAATTATATATCTCTGCAACCACAAACCACAAATGAATGCAACTTGTGCCATGTGAACAGCCTTGGCCCAGAGTTTGATATGATCATCACTTTTGAGGTTTATGATCTTTCTTTTTTTGAGGAAAATACTGTTACAGAAAATTCCTATCTTGAAATGCTGCAAGACTGGCTACTTTTACAGCTGAATGAAGACTTTGAAGAATGCATTTTTCAGCAAGACAAAGCACTGTCACATTGGAATCTCCTAGTTTCTAAACAAAGCATTGCCTCAGTGCTAGATTGGATGCATAAGACCTCACAACTTGATACTATACTATGGGTCTCCAAGATCTCCTGACATCACACCTTGTGACTTTTCTTTATGGGATACATAAAACATTGTATTTATGTTCCTCCATTACCCGCTGACTTAGATGAGATCAGACCCAAATCACAGCTGCAATAAATTCTGTGACAGAAGACATTCTCAGGCTTGTTTCAGATGAATTCAGCTATTGGCTTGATGTTGTCTGTGCAGCAGGTGGAGGGCACATTGAGCATTTGTAATTGTGGTGAGTGAAACTTTAGACCTTACTTCATATTTGTAATTTATTTTGTAATTGCACATTTTCATTATTAAATATAATTATTGAAATCAGGTCATTCTTTTTGAAACATATTATTATGATTAGTTTCATCATAAAGCCTTTTCTGTTCAGTGTTTAGTTTGAAAGTGTTAATATAATTGACTTTATTATTGCAAAAAATAATATATTATGATGTTTATATTTTTATATTATTAAGGCTTTTTTTGACTGAAATTATAAATGATTAAAAGTTAGGAAATGCTATTTAATTAAATTTTAAGTTATTAATATATGAGCTAATAACATTAGCATGATATTTACAGTTTATATAAATCATTACACTGGAAAATAAATAAATAAAACTTTTACTTTGTACTGAAACTTCTTATCAGAAACTTTTTTAAAATTCTCATCTCCATCATATATTGATTCAAGCACTTCTAATTCTTCCTATTTATAAAAATATATAAATACTGTATATTGAAATTATATTAATAATAATAATTGAAAATAGTAATACTTACTACTTGTAATTCTTCATTTGTCATGATGAATGCAAAATTTTCAAGTTTAATTATAACAATGATGTATAAATATATTATTAACACTAAAAAATGAAAACACTATTATCATTTTTATATTCTTACCAAATTTTTTTTTTTTAATTTTGAATAATTTTATTAAATTTGAATTTTTTTCACATGATTATAATTAAAAACATTTCAATCTATATTTTTTGTGTATATACACATATGTGCATGCTTTTTTAATGTTATAGATTTTGATCGATTTTCACCAAAATCTTCAATATTATGCTACTTTTATTAACACATTTCTAAAATGATGTTGATTTTGCTGGAATTTATTTAAACTTGATATTATTTGGTTTAACAGATTTCATTTCATTTCATTTCATTTATTTCATTTTTGATAAAACTGGCTTACTATTAGTTATCTAATTTTATGCTAAATTATTAGGATTTTCAAACAACTTTGATATATTTCTGAAATCATTTCAAAAAATATCAAAGTTGTTTGAAAATCCTAATAATTCAGCATAAAATTGAGTAACTACATTTTATTTATGATTTCTGAAAATAAGAACTATAAAACATAATTTTTGAAATAATTCTTGTAAGAAATCAATCTAAAAAACTATTTTTTTCTTTATATTATTATTATTATTATCGTTATCTTTTAATCTAATTTTAATTTTTTTTTATTTTTATATCCTTGCATCTATCATTTTCTCGTAGAGAAAATGATAGTTTTTTGAGTTTCCCGACATAGTTTTTTTGAGAGTCCCGACGAAATAATGAATTGAGTTACAACTGCATATAACAGCAAAGTACAGTATATACTATATAATAAAAACAAATTGAAAATTATGCTTTTTTGACATAGTACAGTATATATTATATAATAAAAAAAAATTGAAAATTATGCTTTTCTGACATGCACTACTTAATGATATCAATCGGTTATTGTTATCAAAATAGATCGGTCCCAAAGTGATTCTAATAAGAGGCTTCTACTGTATATTGTATTTTATAAGTCTCGTTTTAATTATGTTGTCTGTGAACTGGATTTTGAAAAAAGGTGCAAAATTTTAGATCGCTGTTTTTTAAAATCAGCCGGTTAATAAAATCAAAACGATTCCGACAGAAGTGATTTTATAAAGTGGCGGGTACCTGTATATAATGAACAAGACAAACCCACCTTTGCTACTGTGATACTTTTGATTGTAGATGCATTATGAAATAATATACCAGGACGTTTTTCTTGAAACCGAACACTCTGATTTTTGGCATGGAACCAATTATGATGCATCTATCATGCTCAGGAATCGCTCGCTACGAAAATTTATTTTATATTTTTAATTCTAACTGCCATGCGTTTGAACGTATTGAACCGTTTGAACGTATTGGCGTTTTCAACGGATTCAAATCGGTGAAGGTTTTCAGCGGTTACTCCCGTGCGAAGAGTCGGACGACCCTAAGACCGGGAGATGGTCACAAGCAGTTGGACAATC
>AYEL01085458.1:0-16005 GCA_000484575.1 Olivierus martensii | reverse complement strand
TGGCTCGATGCCAAAAATCAGAGTGTTCGGTTTCAAGAAAAACACCCGGTATAATAAATAAAAGCTAATTGCATGATAAATTGAAATTCAGAACAAAGTACCTCATTTTCCTGATGAACAATACAAATACAAACTTTTGTATACAACTAGAAATGATTAGAGTATTGATCCCAAAATGCAATCAATTGCACATCATGAAATTCATAGTATATTTGATATATTAGACTAACAAACTAAAGATAGAATACTTGAATTGCTACTGTTTGGAAAAATAAAAAAATTCTGAATCAAGATGATAATTTCATATATAAATTATGCAATCAAGCAAAAATAATTAAAGGATAAAATGACTTTGAATTTAAAAACATTGTAAAACAGGATTAATAATATATTGTAGAATAGTAAACAATCAAAAACTTCTCTATATATTTAGATCCATATGATATTTTTACAATCAAACTATCACAAAGTTTACAAACCAAGACATGCTTAAAATTTTTAAGATGGGCACAATAGGCAAATTCCTTAATTTTCATAATTTAATTCCTGCAACAGTCAGAATTTGCACTATTAATTTGGAAATATTTATTGTGAGTTGAAATACAATACTCTGTTTTTATCATTAGTGGGAACAGGTTAAGTTTTCTTGGAGATATGAAATAGAAGAAAATATATCACTTCTAAGAGATATGAGAAATTTTTCACTGATATGTAATTTGGAAAATCAAAAATCATCTCTGAGACAAAATTTAGTATAAATTTTCATGAAAATAATAGTATTTAAATACAAATTGTTTTCTGCATAAAATTACAAAATGGAAGATGAACAGAATCATGATTATACAAGAACAATGCTTATAAGATTTTGGTTCAGTATGAACTGTGTGAAGAAAAATGCATAATAAAACATATAACAATAATCAGATTTCACTACTTTGTTCTTTTGTAGCAGTGGTCGAAAACTTTTTTTTAATAGAAGGGCATATTTCAGAAATGCAGGAGTTTGGTCGCACTGTAGCATGCTGTGGCTAGATAGAGAGTATATGAGGATAATGGGACAGAAAATATTTCACTATATGCAGCATCAGATGTCTCTAGTACTCGAGAATTGATTCATCATCTAGTGCTATATAGATGTTGCTAAGATTCAGTTTTCGTTGAAAATTTAAATGTACAATTCGTACAATTGTCAAAATGGTGAAGATAAAATTAAAGTGTGCAATTGTAAAGAATTTTTACTAAAATTATTCATTACAATTACAATTTAGATTTCAGATATTTGAATGGCAGACACTTAAAAATTGCTTTACGGGCACAGCGTTGCCGACCGTTCTGTAGTACTGAAGTCACTTTAATCATCACTTCACTGCATCCATGGTAACATGTTTCTTTCACCATTTCCTTACCTCTTTGTACTTTGTTTAGCAGTGCTGTTATGCTTTAGTGTGGAATGATTAACAGTAATGGAGAGATATTTATGCATGTTCAACTGAAAAAGAAACTTCAAAAGGAAATACAATAGAGCATCGATTAACTGGAATGTCACTTATCTGAACTTAATTTTCAATTGTGATATGCAACACGCCTCTGCCAATACTCCCATCCTACAATGTGTAGAGTGGGAGTATTGCAGCCACTGCATTGCTACGGTGCCCGCTGAACTCCCGCATTTCTGAAATATGCCCTTCTATTAAAAAAAGGTTGCTGACCACTGCTACAGAAGAATAAAGTAGGAATCTAACTTCTGTTATGTGAGGTGACTGTATGCAGAAACAATTGACAATTAAACTACTGTATATCTAATTAATATATTTAATATAATAATAATAATACAAATAATTAGAAAACAAATAAGGCAGAATAACTTATGTAAACAATAAAACATATGTATTTGAAATTTGTTTTGAATTTTTTACATTGTATATTTCTTATTTTTCTATCAGATTGATAATCCAAAAAAATTGTTTATCCGAATTACCCTTGGTCCCAATTAGTTTGGATAATTGATGCTCTACTGTAACCTACAATACTTTAGCTGACTGCATATAATATCAAGCAAAATAGGTACTGGTAAGTGCAGGAATTTTTCATAATGATGTTTACTGATATAATCTTAAAAAGTTCTTATTTTGCACATTCTCAATTTACATGGATCATTTCCATGAACCATCTATTATATGACTATAAGAACTAGAGATATATACACAGTAAACCTGTCTAAGCTGGAATTGCAAGGGACCAGAAAATTTTTCAACCGTAGACAGTATTCCAGCTTACTCAGGTTTCACTCTGGCATTAAAAAAACAACATTCAATGCATTTACACAACATTATTATTGCAATAATACAAATTTTGATAATATATAAATAAAGTACAGCATCAAATTACTGGATTAAGCTTATATATTCTAAACCAGCCAAATTAATTAATATATAAACTTCCTGAAATGAAATCTACCAGTGCTTTTGATAGTCTAACTGGTTAACCTTTTCGCTACATTCAATGAGATCTATTTTCAATTATAATGATATAGTGTTAATCTTTCGTCCATTCATTTCAAGAAAAACAGCAAAAACACAAAAGTGATAATGAAAACGAAATATCCCAGATAAGAATAGAAAACGAAATTGAAATTAATTAATAGCCATGTTGCAGCATATTACAGTTTCATAAATGCCAAAATTCATCCCAGACTGTAGACTTGATCCCAATTCCAATAAAAAGAATTTTTTAAGATTATTCAAATATAGTGTCATTAATTTTCTATATTTGTACTGTATTGGCAATTTGATTAAATAATATGCAATATTGTAGCTGAATTATTATAACTAAAGTAACTTTCAATTTCAGAATAGATAGTTTCGTATTCTAATTCTAAAATAAAAATTTATTTTAAAAAAATATTATTATTTTTCCATCTTATACAGGTGTTATTTTATTCAGTAAAATTTTAAAATGCATTCTGTCTCCATGTTAGACAGTTTCCGTGTTATACAGATATTTTCTTTTGATATTTCTATGGAAGTTGTTCAGGAGTACAAATATTTTTCATGTTGAGCAGGATTCTGGTTTTTACAGTGTCCAGCTTAGACAGGTTTTATTATATTAATATTTAATTTACTAAACAGAAAAATATAAAATGAAATCTATCAAAATTATTCAATGTTTTTCCAAAGTATAAAAATATGTTATAATTTTATTATATTAGTTCCTAAACATAAAAGAGTAATTAAATATATTATATTTTCCATTTAGTATATAAATATTTTTACCTGCAATATATATCAATAGTTTTGAATTTTTATGAAATTTTTATTTTATTCCTATAAGAGATGTTTCCCATCTGTCACAGCTGATGCCAGCAACATTGTGATATTGGCATCATAGTCAATTTCACTTCAACTTACATTTCAAATAAATTTCTTTTATTATTAAAAAATGGCTTTACTAAAATATAATTGAAAAAGGAAAGTTAATATGTAAACAATGGAATTCTATATAATATCTGATGAAATGCAATTTTCTATTTATATAATTTCTATTCTACATAATTTTGTCATTTTTATATATATTTGAATTATGCACTGACTATATTCAATTATTATATGGTAATAAAATGAAATCTGTCAAGTAGTCATGCATTTGTTTGCAAAGAATGAAAATATATTACTAAAAATTATATATATTATTTTTTATATATTTATGGTAATAATATATATACATTTCTTAAAATATAATAAATAGCTTTTATTTGCAAAAAAATACTAATAGAAGAAATCAAAACAATCATTTTATTGATAGTTTAATCATTTTATTTAAAGGAAATAGTTCATAAAATATATAGAAAAACATTTTTCGTTTCAGAAAGCTATCTGCAATTCCAATAGCTAATATACAGAACATTTTTAAATAATAGAACAGAATACATTTTATTTAAAATGATATACTACTAATAGAAGAAATCAAAACAATCATTTTATTGATAGTTTAGTCATTTTATTTAAAGGAAATAGTTCATAAAATATATAGAAAAACATTCTTCGTTTCAGAAAGCTATCTGCAATTCCAATAGCTAATATACAGCACATTTTTAAATAATAGAACAGAATACATTTTATTTAAAATGATATGCTGCACTTAATAGATACAAAATTCATCCAACTCTCTATTATGCATATGATTATTCTACAAAAATTAAGGATTACACTTTGTAAAGTGTTTGCTTTTTCTTCTATGATCATATGATACAACTATGAATCTTAAATATTGATGGATTTGAATTTCATGAAAATTTTTTATAGAATATGCAAATATACATTCTATTTTGTGCAGGTAATGCTATATGGAATTATGAGCACGTGATCAATTTTAAACCAAAATTCAGATTTCTAAATAATAATCACTGAGACAGATAAAAAGAAATAAAAACTATGAAACTGCAGAAAGCACTTTTGGTTTTTATTAACCCTCTTCGGTCAGCATACAAAAATTCAAAAGAATAAGAAGGATAGTTCCATAAAACATTACTATGAAATTGCTAAGTTTAAATTAAAAGTTTAACAGAAAATTTTAAATATAGAAAAATAATCTTATATATAGTAGTAATTATATAATAGTAACTATTTAAATAAATACATAAATAGTCTTTACTAGAAATAATACATGACTTTAATTATTTAAATCATCATAGCCCTTTTCTAAGCACCATTTCCATGAGCTACTGATTTCATTGGGATCTACTTTGTTGATGGTGTAACAACATCCTTTCTCTTATTGTAGATGTGAAGTGTCTCCATTATATGCGATTTATATTCATAGCAACATTCTATGGAATGCTATTCTTTCAAATTTTTGTATGCAGACTGAAGAGGGTTAATAAAAATTGAAAGTTTTTTCTGGAATTTTTTAGTTTTTATTTCTTTGTACTCATCTCAATGCTACAATTATTATTTATTATTTATCAAGACAGTGGTTTTTCAATTCTCAATAGATTACAGATTTCTAGTTACAAACAATGTGTTCTTGAAGTTCATTTATGATTGTGTAATCTTATTATAATATATATCCATAAGAAATTCTCAATGACTGTAACCTGAAATTTATCCTACATTAAATCCATGAATATCAAACATACTATAAATATTATATTTAATGTATATTATTGTTAGGGTCAATTACTAATAATATCTAAAATAAGTTCTTTAATTATAGGTAAAAATTGTGGACAAAAGCTATATTATTTTGAAATACTGTGCAAATACATTAAATAAACATTTATATTAAATTATTTAAATCTTATAATTTTTAAAATTTTGATAGACTTTTTCATATTTTTCAATAATTTCAAACTAAACTGGGATGCTAATAATATGTACAAATATTTAGCTATTGAGTAGAGTTCTCAAATGGTGTGATTCAGCACATTAGTATGCTAGAAGAACTAGCTAAGTGCATTGCAAATATAGAAATAATTTTATTTTAATTAACAAAATGTACTATAAAAATTTTTCAAACATTTTATAGTGCATTATTAATAATAAAAAATTTAAGAACCATTGCTATAGAAAAACCTAATATTTAAATATTGCAAAATATTTTTAGAGTAAATATAACAATTGTCAATAATTAATTACAAAAAATGTTGTTGTAATTAATAATATTGCTATTTTATTTCAATAGTCAATATAATTGTTTGAATAATTGTATTAAATGCTTGCTATATTTTTTTGTAGAATGTATTGGATCATATGCAATCAGCATTTTCTTTTTAAATATTATTTTCAAGTAAAATCTTAGAAATAAATTATTTGTTATTATTAAATAATCTGTAAATACATTATAAAATCATAATTGTATAAAAATCATATTTTGTAAAATTATATTGTTTTTGTCATTGTCTTTTTCATTTTACATTTTATAAATTAAAAAAAATATTTACCATATCATAATTTCTTAAAATTGAAAATAAATCAACACATTCTAAACAATTTCTCAATAATTGAAAATCTGATAATATTTTTAATATAATTATGTCAAAGTGATTAGATCATTTAAAGATTCATTCAATAATAAATGGATATTACAGAAAATGCAAAAGAAATTAACAATCCAAATTTTTAACATCAAAATGATTCTGAAGAAATTTCTACTGTAAAATGTGTAAAATTTCATATTATTACACATTTTGGATAGAAAACATTGATCTATTTCATAATATAGCTATAGTTTATTTTATTTACTATGATGAATGTTGGTGCTATAAAGAAAGGTTAATTCAAATAAGAATTATATACCATAACATAATTGTGACTTCTAAAATATAAAAAAAATTAGTGTTCTTACAAATCAAAATGGAAAATCTGAAAAAAAAATAAAATAAAATAAAATTATTCTTAAAACTTTTTCTGAATATTTCAAATATGGTTTTATATACATATAGAAATACACCTTGAAAACAGATCAATTATTATTTTTGAAATAAGATCCTTTAAGCATGTAATATATACCCCATATGGCTATCTCAAAATATAATTTAAGAATTGATTATGTTCATGTTTATATGAAGCCATAAGGGAAATCTTTAATAGGTATATAATCAGCAAGTTTTATAATCATATTTTTTTTAATTATTCTGTTTTCTTTTATTGAAATATTTTCCTTTGTAAGTAGCAACATTCTATAATTAAAGTGATCTCTTATATAAACCTTCCAAGGGTATGGGTTATTATGGAATTTTAGACACTTACATATAGCCTTTTAAACAAATAGAAAAAAATATCTATTCCAGTTCAAATGATTCATTCGATAGTGATCTATTTTTATTATATTCATATAATCTCAAACAAATAATTTAAAATGAATAATTTATTGATACAAAAGAACAATTAAAAAATTGAAAACACTGATTAAAAAAGAATTTTTTAACATTTTATCCTTAATTGTAAATTATTTTAAGTCTCATCTTAAAAGGAATGAGCAACGATTACTCCATAATAATAATTAATTTTTCCGATTTAATTCAATATTAGACTAGATCTTCAACTAAATTCCTTCCACAAATTCCAATCGATCCTTATTTTAATTTAGCTATCATCTATTAAATGATAAGATTTCGAGAGAAACAATGAAACAAAATGATTACTTTCTTAGTAAGAATTCCGAATTTTAACGAATCCGTTGTTAGGCTTAGTTAAGCCTACTTAAAATGAAAAATGGATTGAAATTGAACGAGCAGTTTGGGGCTTAATTGCGTTATTACTTTTCTATTATTAATTTCAGCATTTCCTACTTATCAATTAACACATTTTTACCTTTTGGGGAGACTCCATTATTAGCTGTTCTACTGACTTCACGTCATGCTTTCCATCAGAGAGCAGACATGTTGTAAAATAAAATGGCGGAACTGAATACAGCACGTGCGCTGTAGATTCAGGTAATAAGATATATAACCCTTTCTGCGATTGGTCCACTTGGTATAAACGATATTTTGTTGACTAATTAAGTAGGTGGAACTTTATCATAGTTTATGACGTCACAAAATTCCATATTATATGAACAAATTATTATTTTCTGAAAAGTTTATTAATAATTACTTTATAATTTCATTTTGATTTCAGAATCAATAAAGTAATTAAATTGTATCTTATAAAATATTATGATTTAACCATTCATGGATTTAACTTAAAGCGTCAGTTTTGTAACCGTTTTTGGAAATTGGTCAAATGGCGCAAAAAGTGTTTTTCTTTACCATTTGATTCGGGATCCAATTCGAGATCTAGGAAAATCCGGATTTGATTCTAGATCCTAAACTTTCATCCATATGGCCTATACGAGGTTGGCTGGATTGGCGATGTGGAAACGCTTCAACTTCCTCTATGAGAAATAAACCTCGAATCCTAGTCTTATATTTCAGAAAATTTATTTGAAAAGTCTAAGGCTGAGCCCATACTCTTACCACTTCAAGATTTGCTTGCCAACTAAGAACTCCTAGTCCCACACTTCCAAATTTTTTCAAGATTCAGATCTAGGTCAATGAGCAGCATCTTCAGCTGAATCCAACTCACCACGAAGGGTGATAGGCTTTTCCATAGCTTCGCTGTTTAGTAACTTCAGTTGACTACTTTTTAATTTTCCAATTGATTCCATCATGGATGAAAACCAGCTAAGATGAACTCTGAAAATAGTTGACAAAAATATTCCATATGAGAATTGCGATAAACTTAAAACTAATCTATCTATAACTAACCAAATACAGTATAGTAATGTTTGCTGGTTAAAGCAAACCACATAATTAAAGCAAACAATCATTTATCATCTGGAAGACTAGGATTTTTTTTAGTCAACTGATGACGCCATTTTTCACTCTTCAAGAGTACTAAATGGCGGGACGAAACAGGCGCTTCCACATTACCCACTTCTGCAGAGAGATCAATGAAATTGTGGTGTACAAGGATCGACACAGGCCGGGCCCGGACCCAAAATAAATATTCCAATGAGTGAGACCCGAGACTCGAATCTGGGTCTTTCAGAGTGGAAAGTCAAGGTATTTCCACGTAGGAGTTCCACGTAGTTAGCCAATCAGGCTAACTAAAGACTGGATCAATTTTGGTCATATTACTAGACTTTTTCAGGCGTTTCAGTCCATTTTTCGCTAGCCGGCTGGCCCCATCACGAAAAGAGCGGTTAATGGTGGATATTAGAATATTTTTGCCGTTTTTTGTTTGCATTTTTACGCCCATTTCCAATCAGGGAGATTATTAAGGAGAGGGGCCAGTTCCAACCACGAGCTGCACCTATACCCATGGAAGGGGGCCGGATGGTGAAGGACGGGGATCGCCGAACCCGGATCCTCTTGCATGCGTTATCACTCGGTCCTCCGGCTGCCTGCTTCTGCCGATTAATATTTGTCAAAAATGGAAGGCACAAAAATAAATAAATATGATGATGATAATCGAGTAAGGTCAGCAGATTGGTCGCGGAGAAATGCTGTAGTGTTCCACCAGAGGGTTAAGGTTAGGAAGATTAAGCCACCATATCTCATTGTATTCATCATACTGTATCTGGCTACGGCCATTTATAAAGCCCATCACAAACTGGCCAACACCCATGATCGGGTCAACCGAATCCGAATGGTTGAAAGATGGGTTCAACGGACCGGACTCGGACCTCTCTGGAAAAACTGGAGATGTGAGACCAGGTCCTCCAGGGTGGTAAGCTACAGCTTTACCACGCGGCCATCCGGTTTTCCACTCTGGAGGACCCAGATTCGATTCTCGCGTCTCATTCCTTGAAAATTATCACGAGGTTTGGGCCCCACCCGTCGATCCTCGTTCTCCACAATCCGGCTGACCCCCTCTTCAAGGATGGCCAGTCTGTGGAAGGGGCTGTTTCGCCCCGTCATTTAGTAATGGTATTCTTATAGAATGGAAAGTGGAATAAGATGGAACTGGGTCTGTTAGCAAAACAAAAAGATCCCATCACAGGGGTAGGCAGTCAATTGTATTCGCCCGCTATTTAATACAGCATATTGGGAAATAGCATCATCCCCTTGAAAAAAAGAAAAATAATCAATTAAGAACTTCGATAGAAACAGTAGAATAATAGTAATTTGAAAGAAAATCCTTAATGCGTTTTATCGCCACACATTAAACGGAAAAATAAAGATTTGAGACCATTTACAAAGATATCTATAAATGAACCTAGATTAAAGAGCCATTGCTTATTTATCATCATCATCAACAACACTTCTATTTCATCCACTGCTGGATATATATATATATATGTGCCTCCTCCTTTTGTTTACATATGCATCTATGTTGTGCAATCTGCATCCACTAGGAACAAATTACGTTTCATCATCCATCGTTTGTATTGACTTCTTGGATGTCTTTTCCCTTATTTTGGTTGCTACTCGATAAATCTCTTTGTCCAATGATATCGGTGTATCTTGCTAAGTGGCCTGCCTAACATCATTTACTACTACTAACTGCTACCATTATGTCTTCTACTTTGATTTGTTCCCCCATCCGGATGTAGATCTTCCTGTCCCTTCTGGTGAATCCTAACATATATTTTTTCATGCTTCTTTTGATTGTTCCTAGTTTCTGTTCCCTTTTCTTTGTAAGGGTCCATGTTTCACAGCCAGTTATTATTACTGACAGTATGCAAATATTAAAGGGTTTCCTTTTGAGATGATTATTTATAGTAAGCACCAATTTCAGCCTGATTATCCACGTAGATATATTTTGGATATCGACCCTAGAGAACTCGAGTTCGATTTTCAGACGCATCTCTTAGAAAATTTACTCATGGGGTCAGGAATCACCTCATGAATAAATGGCCTTCGATTACCGTCATTTACCATCTGACTGAATCCTTCGCAGGATGGGCAGCTTGTGTCAGAACCTGTTTCATCCTACTATTTCTTCTGTGATTTAACGTCGCTTTCTGCCGAATCAATACTATGCGGAGTAATACTTCTAGCCCACCACGAACCGCCCACACCCTAGTGGAGTCAGGTGAAAGATTTAGTTCAACGAGCCGGATCCAAATTCTCTTGGAAAATTGGAGTTGTGGGATTTCAGACTTGAACCTGGATCCTCCAGCTTCAATTCTCGGGTGCCTGGAAGCACAACATACTTCCACTGCAGCCATCTGGCAGACTATATATGGATTATTGCTGCCTTCCATTCGTACTAAGCGGCAGAGTATTTTTATGCCTACCATAAGCCGTCCATAATCCTGTGTAGGTTCGTTTTATTACGCCGCCATATCCTCATGGGATATTCTGTATCTGGCGGCCCGGATATAATCTTTGGTTAGTTAGGTTAGGTTAGTTTTATTACGCCGTCATATCCTCATAGGATATTCTGTATCTAGCGGCGGCGATGCTCCCATCACAGGCTGGCCAGCACCCATGATGGGGTCAACCAGATGGAAGGATGTGGGTTCAACAGGCCGGGCCCGGACCCCTCCTGAAAAATTGGAGGTGTGTGACAAAAATTGGAGGTGTGGGTCCCGGCATGATGGGGTTAACCGGATGGTTGAAGGATGGGGTTCAACAGGCCATGATGGGGTCAACTGGATAGTTGAAGGATGGGGTTCAATGGGCTGGGCAGGACCCCTCCTGAAAAATTGGAGGTATGGGACCCGGATTTGAACCCGGTCAACCGGATGGTTGAAGGATCGGGTTCAACAGGCCGGGCCCGGACCACCTCATGATAATACTGAGAGGTGTGGGATCCGGATTTGAACCCGGATCCTCCAGGGTGGTAAGCCGAAGCTTTCCCACGCGGCCATCCGGCCGACTAATCCTGTGTAGGAGTTGGCCAGATGTAATATCTCACAATTGCTGGGCCTAGGCTTTCCAAGCCAAAAATTTGAAGTGCTTTTCACATGTGGCAGCATCTTTTTTGTGATATCTCACAATCCGTAGATGATATATTAAACATCTTTTTTTTTGTGATATCTCACAATCCGTAAGTGATATTAAAATATTTTCAGTACATGTGGCGGCATCTTTTTTTGTGATATCTCACAATCCGTAAGTAATATTAAAAAACTTTCCAACAAAAGTTGTTTGTTTTTCACAGTTCTATCCAATTATGTTAAAATCGGCATTAAAGTTGTTTGTTTTTCACAGTTCTATCCAATTATGCCAAAATTGGCATTAGTTTCCATTGGAGATTTCATCGTTGATCCCTTGCGTTCTATCCAATTATGTCAAAATTGGCATTGGTTTCCATTGGAGATTTTATCTATCCAATTATGCCAAAATCGGCATTGGTTTCCATTGGTGATTTCATAGATGACTCCAATTATGCCAAAATCGGCATTGGTTTCCATTGGAGATTTCATAGTCCCTACTTCCGATGAGCCCACAAAATTTTTATCATGCCCATTCGATTCTTCAGATTACTTCCGATGGGCCCACAAAATTTTTATCATGCCCATTCGATTCTTCCCGGACCACAAAATTTTTATCATGCCCATTCGATTCTTCAGATATACTTTGGTATCAAAAATTTTTCCCCTACTTCCTATCTCATCGCGTTTCCGAGAAAAAAGAGTGGTACGGGTGCTAGAAAACACCCTGTATATATAAAAGTTCATGTCATAAAGTTAATAATTCGTGATTAAATATTTCCACGCATCAAGGACATTGTGTCATTAATGTTCATAAATACACATTTTCTTCCGTGTCTTACTATATTCCATCTTTTAAAAAGACTTACTTTCCGTATTTAATAATTATAGAAGAATTTACGAAACACGGAACGTAAGCCTTTTTATTCGTCTATAATTATGATTCAATTCCGTTCAGATTGATATATCAATTTTAATATATCAGAGAAAAGAGAAATTTATATAATCGAATATATTATATTCGATTATATAAATTTCTTTTTCTCTATGTGATATAACCAATGGATATAACGCTGCTTTCCATCTTGTTGGTATTAAGCAGCGGAATATTCTTTTGTCTATCACGAGCCTCCATACTGGTGGGATCAGCCGTCAGATGGAGGATGGATTAAATGGGAAGGATCCTGATCCTTCTGAAAAATTCTGGTGACGTGAGACCCAGGAATTGAACCCAGTCTATGGTATATGCACAGTACGTTTCAACCGTGGCTGTACCATACGGCCAATTGTAATTGTTCGTGTCATCTATTCTATTTTAACGAAAACTTTACTTTCGTTTTTCATTCCTGTTTCTCTTTGTTTTATTAAATTCGCATTAGAATACCGTATGATTCCTAACTGTTTGGTCTTAATGATCCATGTTTTACAGGTTTGAAGATTTCATGAGTAGGAATCCCGATATATCTATTTTTTTGTCAATAGATGACGCCAGTTTCCAATCAATGGTGATTACCATCCTATCTAAGTGGCAAGACTATAACAATGCTTGGACTGTAGAGAACAGGAATTAATTGGCCGACTCCATGAATAATATTCTAAGGGCTATGGTTTGCAAGATTTTATTCGGCCTGTTGATATTTGTTCTTTATGAAAAAAGTTTTACGTACATAAACGCAGGAAGAAATTAAATAACAATTGGAAAATATCAAAAGTTATTACAAATATTCTGAATATTTACTTCCTAAATTTATAAATGATTTCATTCAAACGTCATAATTCTTAACGTAAGAAAATGCTCCGTTGAAAAATATTTAGGATTCAGGGATTGCAAAACGCCATTAGTTGGTGCATTATATGTTAATTGCTACACTGGCGAATCGCTATGTAGCAAAGAAAATTTTTGAATTTTTATTTCAATGATGTCACTCTACACAATATGACAGTATCCAGAATTTTTCTTTTCTTTTGATCAAGAGGCATGGCAGTGACTTAAGCCAAGTACAGTAGTCACTGACTGACTCTTATTACCGGAGTCATTACAGCCAAAATTCAACTCGCTGTAACTTTGGTCCTAAGATAAATATTATTAATCTGACAATTACATTTGAGAAAAATATTCAATAGGACATATACTGCTAAATTTGAAGTGTCCTATCCAATTAATAATAGAAGTAGAGCGGTTTAAAAATTGCAAAAATCGACAAAAAAGCGTCATTTTTATTCTTCTCCTCCTTTGCAGACACCTCTATAGGTCGTATCGTTTAACCGATATCGATGAAATTTTGAATATAGGTGTTTCTTAATTTACTTTAGGTCCCCTGAAAATTTGAGCGCAATCAGGTCAAAACAAAGAGGAGAAAGGGGGATCCGATTTCCATAAATGCCTTTACATATGGCATTGCTTAACTGATTTTGATCAAATTCAGAATATAGGTATAGCGTAGTTCATTTAAAATCATCTAAAAAATTTTGGCCCAATTGGGCTAAAATTAAAAGGTGTAGAAGACGCTGATTTTCTTCTCTAGAAATGTCTTTATCATCTAAAAAATAAATGATATCCCATTAAAAACATCTCATATGTAAAAAAATAAGCCAAGTACAGTATTACCGAAACAGGATATTTGTGAAAATTTCGATGCGGTTATTTTGGTTGATGTTATCAAATTAGTTTCTTAAATCATCAAATAAATAGCGCATCTAAAATTGTTGCAATTACTTGTTTGGAAAATAATAAGATAACATCAACCAAAATCTAAATTTTTCACAAATATCCTGTTTCGGTAATACTGTAATTTGCTTATTTTTTTACATATGAAATGTTTTTGATGGGATATCATTTATTTTTTAGATGATGATAGTTATTATTTAATTAGGACATTTATATCGAGTTGAATTATTGTGGCATTAGAGGATCTCGAGTAATCTAAGAAATACCTACTTCCCAAATATCAGCGATATCGGTTGAACGAGACGAGAAATAACAGAGTTAGTGATAAACAGGCTTCTTACTTTATTCATTTCGGTCTTATTGGGCTGCACTTCTTTAGAAAGGTTCAATTAACATAAATCACACTTACATCCCAGATTTCTTCGAAATCGGTCAAACGATGTGACCTATAGAGATATTTCTAAAGAAGAAAATCATCGTCTTCTACACTTTTTAATTTTAGCCCAATTCGGCCAAAATTTTTAGATGATTTTAAATGAACTACGCTATGTCTATATTCTGAATTTGGTCAAAAATCGGTTAAGCAATGCGATATGTAAAGGCATTTATGGAAATCGGATTCCCCTTTCCCCTCTTTGTTTTGACCCGATTGCGCTCAAAGTTTCAGGGGACCTCAAGTAAATTAAGAAACACCTATATTCCAAATTTCATCGATATCGGTTAAACGATACGACCTATAGAGGTGTTTGCATAGGAGGAGAAAAAGAAAAATGACGCTTTTTTGTCGATTTCTGCAATTTTTAAACCGCTCTGCTTCTATTATTAATTGGATAGGACACTTCAAATTTAGCAGTATATCCTATTGAATACTTTTCTCAAATGCAATTGTCAGATTAATAATATTTATCTTAGGACCAAAGTTACAGCGAGTTGAATTTTGGCTGTAATGACTTCGGTAATAAGAGTCAGTCAGTGACTACTGTACTTGCCGTGCTTCTTGATTTGTACATCTATAAATCGCATCTATATATCTATCATCGATATCTATCATCTATAATATTAATTTATTATCGTAATTTAAACTTTATTCTTTGAACCAAAGTTACAGCGAGTTGAATTTTGGCTGTAATGACTCCGGTAATAAGAGTCAGTCACTACTGTACTTGCCGTGCTTCTTGATTTGTACATCTATAAATCGCATTTTAATTTATTATCGTAATTTAAACTTTATTCTTCGATTAGAGCTTCTGCATATTAAACTAAAGAATAAAGATGGCCGAGAGGGCCATCTTTTTTCTTTAGTTTAATATGTTAATATTTTCAAGAGTCAAAAACTCTTTTTCTCGGGAAAGAGTTTTTGACTCTTGAAAAAATTTAAAACGATAATTTTAAATATTAAAACATTTGTAAAATAAAACTCCTCATCGATTTTCTGAAGTGAATTTTAAGTTTGGTTTTGTCGGTGAAAATGAACTTTTAAGCGAATTCTACAGTGGACTCTCCGTACAACACGGGAGTCATACATTCCGCGTTATACGAGACACGCATTATCAGACGATTTTATGCAAATTTAAACTTATCTGTAGTTCCAACCAATTTCCTAGGTGCCAACACTGTCGCATATTGCTAATGCGATATCCGCAAGGATATGCGTTAGTTTCCAATATGATTTTATTGTGTGCAGAGTATTAACTAACTTGTTTTATAGAAAATAAGGAAGAAAACAAAACAGAATGCAGGTAATTAAATTTTAAAAAATATTATATACAAGTAAACCTCATATAACACGGACTCCGAAAACGCGGATTCGTATAACCCGACGAAAAATTTGTTAAAAGTTATCATGGAAATGTTTGGTTTTTTTATTGATTACAATCATTATTATTATATTTTATTCGTATCAAAAATTAAATAATTTAAATAAATAAATAAAATGAATAATTTTTAAAAAATTTTTTAATTATATAAACAAT